>JANHZU010009560.1:10120-21060 GCA_032468055.1 Acrochordus granulatus | reverse complement strand
GATGGTTTTAGTAGCTACCTCTTGTACAATGTCACATACTGTCATAGTTTTTTAGGCACTCTGTCTACCATATCTAATTCCTTAAATCTATTCCTCACCTCCACTGTATATCAGATATCATTGAGGACATACATGAATGTCATAGTGGTTTCCTTTCTTTCTTAAATTTAAGGCTGAATTTTATGATATGAAGCTCATGATTTGAACAGTCAGCTCCAGGTCTCTTTTTACTGACTGTATAGAGCTTTTCTATCTTTGGCTGCAAAAAATATAATCAATCTGATTTTGGTGTTGAGCATCTGGTGATGTCTAATGTGTAGACATCATAAACAACACCTCTTGGGTTGTTGGAAAAATGTATTTGTTATGAACAGCATGTTCTCTTGATAAAACTCTGTTAGCTTTTGCACTGCTTCATTTTTTACTCCAAGGCCAGGTTCTCCTCTCTCACTGCGTAAACAGCGTAAATTAAGTGAAAGGCATTGAAGAGAAAGAACTGCTGAGACTCAGCCTTCAGATTCTCCCTCCAGGCAGTCCCCTCCCCCTCCCCTCCTCCTTCGCATCTCCCTCGTGCCAGCCGGGACTGTTCTCAAAGCACATGCACGCACACGCACACACAAACACAGAAACCCTCATTGCACCATCCAGACCATCACCTGCTGCCCATCTCTTCTCCCCTCATAGCATGGAGGTGGGTTAAGACAAGAAACATTTCCAAACTGCCCAGGAAAGACCCCTGGAAAGGCATTACTGAGGGAAAAGGGAAGAGGCCATTTTGCCTTGAGTGGCAGTCGCAGTGGATCCTCCAATCCAGCAGGAAGCTCCGGACAGCAGCTGGCCTAGCAGCAGCCGAGGCCAGAACCTGCCTCGGAGCAGATCCATAAATGCTGATTAGTTTGTTCTATTTCTGCTTTATATTTATTTATTTATCAATCAATCACATTTCTATGCCACCAATTTCTGAAGACTCTTGGAGGCTTACATAGATTAGATAGATGGGTTTATACATTTTACCCATCTCCCCCTTGGCTGGCTGGCGATGTTCATATCTGGGGCATCCTCTGAGACTCCTGCTCTGCCCCTGGGATGGGCGAGTTCTGCGCTGACTTCCACACCGATTCGCTGCTCCGTCATTTTGCCAGGCAACGTTTTTCCCTTCGAAGGAAGTACCCATTAATCTACTCACATTTTCATGTGCTTTCAAACTGCTGGGTGGGCAGAAGCTGGAAATGAGTGATGGGAGCTCACCCCCATCATGCGGAGTTGTGGATTGAACTGCCAGAGTGCCAGCCATTTCTGGTTGACAAAACTGGAGGCATTAAGCCACTGGGCCACCACACCTCCATATTGTGTATTAATCATTGATACTTGTTTCAGATGTTAGGGACAATTATTTCTATATCAAATTCTGTTTGAAATGATTTTTTTGTGAATATTTTTGGGGGTGTGGAACAGATCATCCAACTTTCCATTGTTTCCTATGGAAAACCTCATTTCGGTTTAAGAGCATTTCGGACTTAGAGTGTTCTTCCGGAATGGATCAGGCTCGCAATCTGAGGTTCCACTGTAGCTCACATCTTCTTCAGAGCACACAAGCTCCCCAATCATGTTACAGAAGTGCCTCAATAGAAGACATAAGGTTAGCTATAGTAAAATATCAATAGTAGAATTGTTAGTATATCTATACATATAAAACAAAACATGTGTATAATGGAATCTAAAATAAATACAAAATAAAATAGTATTAAAAAGTGATGAATAAATTACTATCCAGAACTATTTAGTTTATTTATTCAATTTATGTGCCACCCATTTTGCTATCACATGACTGAACTGTGTGATGAATTGTATGGATAGTAATACAAAACCAGGAGGCTTGGGTGCTTATTTTTGAATCTCTGTGTGAAAGAATTAACAGTAAGTCGAAATCATACTTCCTGCTTGGCAAATTCTTCAAGACAGGGTAAATGGTTTGCCTGGAATCCTCTTGTGTTGAAATCTTGTCAAAATCTGGGTCCTGAAATCATCCTCAAAACATGAAAAGCTACAAGGCAAAAGTTCTGATTGACACCTTACATTTTGAGAATGTTAGAGGCTTGGGAATGCGGGGGGAAATTTCTAGTGGAGCCTTTGTGCAAAGGGAAAATATTAAATGTCTTTCTACACATGATACAATTTTAATTATCTTTCTCCAACTATAGCTGGTCTGTAAGGAATTATAATATTGCATTTAGCATGTGCAATTTTGTCCCATGGGATAAGGCTTTCTATTATTGATAGCATGTTTTTCTTCCCCTTCACTAAAGATTGCAGATAGTTTTTTATTTGCTGAAAACATCATCCATAAATGACAAAACTTTTAACTACCATCAGATTTTTTTCTTCACCTTTACCCCTGGCATTCTGGAAATGAAACAAAAATATTTTGCTATTAATGCATTTCCAACAGTAATGATCTCATTAAGGTTTGACAGATATGTTTTTTTTATAAGGGCTGCCTTGAATTTCCATAGATAAGCTGAATGTTAGCCTTTGAGTAAGTATAGATTTGTAGATAATTAAAATCACTATTAGCTAAAAATAATGTGAAAAAAATAGGGTCAGACATAAACTATTTGGAGTCATGTACATTTGTCCTTGTGTTTCTTCTGGACAAACATCTAACTAGTTTAGCATGTTGGTCTGACAGCCTGAGTGCAAGCAGGGGTGACAGTTTGCTTCTCCTCATCAAAAAGTACTCAGTACCTTAGAAAAAGCAGGAAGCAGCTCTATTAAAGAAAAGGTCAAAGATTTCTTTCCTACTTGCATCTGAAAGTGTAAAGTGTTGAAAGTGACCACAAATAAGCAAGAATCCCAATACTTTCTACGATTTTCAGGGCGTTAAAGAATAGTTTTTAAAATGAACTTAGAGAAGATGAATTCTGAAATCTTTTGTTATAAGCAGTAACAATTAGTGTAGAAAATTAAATTCCTATTTCTTAACAAGCAATTGAAATTTAAGTACTAACATTTTTGTCAGAAACAAAAATGAAGATGTATTTTTTAAAAGAGCTTTCTACTTTCATATTTTCTGCTTTCTGCTTTCTACTTTCATATATTTATATATATAAATTTGTTTTAAATAATGTGGAGGAATGAAAGTAGCTTTCATTCCTCTTTTTTCTAGAGAAAGGTCTTTTAAAAAATAAATCAACCTCATGGTTAAATTTATGTTAGTTACCTGGAATCAGATTGCCCAGTCAGATCCAGTAGAATTAGAACTGTCATAAAATGATGCATAAATTGTCTTTTGTGACAAAGCAGAGGAAAAGTTAACATTTTTCCATAGAATCTTTATGGCCATATAAACACAAGAATTGGAAAACAACCTAAAACCAAAATGCTAAAAAATACACAGTCAATTGATATAATATTGATATAATATCATAAAAAAGCTATATTATGATTAACAAATGAATAATAGTATATAATACTATTTTTATTTCATTTTTATAATGGAATAAGTATGTAATATTAATTAAATATATATATTAATTAGACTACAGTGAAAGAGGAGAATATGTCTTTTTCTTTTTTAAATTGATTTGTGAAGAAATATCCATACAAGGTTACAGTAAATTGGGAATATTACATGTGAGGGATTAGTTATTGTTAGTGTTATATATTCTTTTTGTATTGTATTGTATTTGAGTTTGTTTTCTTTTCTTTTGTTATGTATTTTGTAGTTTTTATGTATTTTATATTGTGGAAAATAATTAAAAAATTTAGAAATGCATAGTTAATATTGAGTCCAATATGCTCTATATTGTACAGAGTATATACTTTTAGAGAAGTCCAAAAGCACATTTGAGAAATACTGAAGAATAACATGCCTTCTCAGCATCCTGGAAATTATGGCTGCTTGTTTGTATCCACATGGAATGAAAGTATTACTTCAGTTAAAATGTAATCTTATCTGAACATATATTGTCCCATATAAATAAAGGTTGAGCTGGATGTATAGTCATCAGAAGAATTAGCTGTAATCTATGTACCAGTTAGTTTACATATGAAAGTTCATTTTAGTTCATTTCAGCATACACATTTATTAAGTAAATAGGCCTGTAAGTGAAACCCGTAGTGGGATCATTGCTTGACTTTGGGAGAACAAAAATCTTCACCTCACTGAAAGTATAGGAGAGATATTTGAAAAAGTTTCAGGATATTTTTAAATAAAAGCCCTTATGATTTTCTCAACAAATTGTAATTTTAAAAATTGGAGTTTTGCTTGATATCAACTCCTTGTAAGCATTTTAAGATCTAGCATCAAATCTGATTATCATCAGTTTAAGTGAAAATTAAAGTATGTCTTACATAAGGCAAGATATTTATTTGTTATAGCTCTTCTGGCATTCTTAAATATTCTATGGATCCCCCCCAACAAATACATGTTTATGGCTTAGAATATGATAATGCGAAACTAAAGACATTTCCTGAAAGTGATAAAGAATTGGTAATAATTCTACAAGAAAAAAATTACAGTTCACTCCTGTGAATTTTTTTATTATTTAAAACTTGCTGTTAAAATGGATACCCTTCATAAGAAACCAAAAAGGGAATATTAGAAATTTGTTCCCTGAGGTAATCCAGCTGTAAAAAAGGGAATTGTGCGACTAAGAATGGAAGTGTGGATGAAATCACTATCATAAATAACATGGGCCTGGGGAAAAAGTATCTCACCAAAAACAAAAGTCAAAAGCCAATAAACAATGTGCTATTCCAAAATAATCACAATGCCTTTCACCTTTTAGTTAATGCTGAAGAAACACTTTAGAGTTCGTGAAGCAGTCTATTTCTGCTTTCTGGAAAAAGCAGTTGGTGTATAGGATCTGACTGCAAGTCTATAAAGAATGAAACACTAGATTTTTTTTTTACTTTTTATGCCATTTTAGGGACGTAAAATGTCATAAAAAGTAAAATTTTCCAATATCTCCCTAATTACTTACAAAATTATGACATGCCACTCTTTGAAAAAAACACTGAAAATTCCTATGATGTTCTAAATTAAAAATACAAAGCACAATATAAGGAATCCTACTACTTTATGAGTTTGAAATATTAGCGTAACATACTGAGTTATAAATCATGTTTAGGAGGCTAAAATGCAACAACAGAATAAATAATATTAAGTGAAGAACCAATCAAATAAATCAGATTATATTTTTTTAAAAAAATAAAGTTTTATTTTACTTATCACTGATGAGATTCTTCTATTCCCAGAAAGGAAGGAAAAGCTGATACCTTAGTCACATAACTCTAAGCTACATAGCCAGGAAATTGTATTTCTCCTTCTTTTATTTTTAACCTTTTAAAAGGCAGCCACAGGATATGAAAGCTTATTTCTGACATACAATTGGGTTAAGAGGAAAGACAACTGAGGTTCCCTGGAGATTGTTGATGACAATGGGAAGTAGAAACCCTTATATCCCAAAGCAAAATGTAGGACCAAACCATAAGTGCCTGAAGAGCTTCTGGAGAAGAGATCTGAGACATTCAATCCATTGGGCTTAGCTATTATGGTACATTTATCCATATATTTAAAAATATAGTTGCTTCTAATTCCCATATTTTTTTTCAAAATATTATATATAATGTATTATATTTTTAAAGGGCTTGAACTTCTCATATAATATCAAGACTTCAATCCAGGATAATAATATATACTAAATTCAGTAGGATTGCATCTAAACTCAAGAGGCATATGATTTGTGGCATTAATTATAAAGATGCAAGTTGTTTAGTATCCTAAGATTATATCCAAGTAAATTTGCTTTTGACTGGGATTTGGATTTATGGTCCTATAATAGACCGAGGGAGAGGGTTAAGGATTCATGCCTGTTACTAATATTTCGGTTTTCACATTTCTTGATTGGATCCAATCAATACATTCTGCCCAAACATATCTGTATTATGAAATAGGTGTTCGTAATTTGTTAATATTCTCAGTAGCAGATTGCTTCCAGTCCCTTTAATTCTACACATCTTTTATGGATAGCTTTGTGAAAGCACCAGCTGTGCCATCTGCCACCAATATTATTTTGGTTCTTTCTATTTTGGAAATAAATTTCACAAACTGTATCACTTATACATAGACTTAATTGAACACATGTGAAACCTCTCTATTAAAAAGAAAAACGCTTTCCAACTGACAAGCAGTGTCCAATTTCCATTCAAATATTTTCTCTGGGCTTTAAAATATGTGTGAATTCATCAAATGCAGGCAGATAGTATATTTGAACCAGATGGTGCATTTTTGCAAAGAAAAGAAATGTTAAGTGTTTTTACTATCAAACTTATTTTCTTCCCCCCAAAGGTCTAACATAACATAATAAATACATACTCTTTAATATGGTGAATAGAAAAGTCTATTTAGAAGGGTTTAGCAAGTCATTCAGAAATTTTGTGACAATCTACTGTGAAACTATCACTTTGTTGACAAATATTTTTTAACTTGGTGGATAAATTATGATATGTTGGGATTTTATAAAGAAGGGTTTCATAATCACATGTGCATTTGGCTCAGTCTACTCTGCAGCAGTCAATCATCTACAAATGTTGTACATCCATGTTTCTACAGACCGCATACTCCGTGTATTTTTCCTTATCAAATAAGTGAAAGAATAAGGAACCAAGACTGGATTCAGAATTTTAAGCAATTTAATCAAATTACTAAATCAAATCCAATTTTTAAAATGTGTTGTTGATTTGGATCAAATTTTTTAACAACTTTGATATATGCAGTGTGCTATATGGTATACTGCTTACTTTCTAGAACTCAAATTATTTTACAATAGTAAGGAAATAAAACACCAATGAATTCCTGAAAAAACTAACCATAAAGGAAGTTCTTTCATCATCAATGTCCACACATCCTGTGAATGATATGATCTTGAGTGCCTTCCTCCCCCCTGCTTTTATTGAATAAATCAAAACAAAAAGGGAACAGCAATAAAAGCAATTGAGCTGTTCCTCCTAGTGTTCTTTGAAGATTATAGAATATAGGACTAAATTTTATTGGTAGGAATCGCTAGGAGCGATTCATATAATAATGATAACCGAGCACATAAATTGGGCTCAGAAGCAAAGCACTAACTTATGCAGAAACCACAACTTTGGTGTCACATTCCTAAATTTGCCATTTCCAGTTAGTAGATGCATTGCAATATGCTTTTTTTATCATTTTCAAAAGCAGCCCAACTTACATCTAACACAAGGTAACAAAGATGTGAGTCACTGTTGCCTTTTGGTCCAAAACAAACTGCAATTGATGCATCAGCGAAACCTGGGCAGAGATCCTCCTTGGCCATGACTTCTACATACTATGTAGTAGATTTTGTGAGTTCAGAAGGACTCCCAGGCACAGACTTATTCTTTTAGAAGAATGGCAACCCTATTCAGAATTAGAGTTGGATCCAAAATTGAACCAGTTATACCCAACAAAGAAGAACTGTCTTGCTGAAATTTAATCTGAGAGTATGTTAATCCATCTAAGTTCTCATACTCTTCAGCCCTGGACAAGACTTTGGGACCTTCTCTGGACCAGTCTAGTGATAATGTGCCATTATGATATCTCATCCAGCAACTTCATGTGGTTGCAATGCATCCCTATAATCATAATTATTCTTCCTTTATGCAGACCAGCTAGAACCTTCACTCAGGATGGAGCAGAACCACTCAAAACCATGGCACCATTCCTCTTAGGTATCCAGAAGGAATGTACCTTCTGTACAATCAATGGTATGTATTGTACAGAAGGATACCTGTAATCAATGGTACAAAATGGCAAAAATAATCCACCAACAACCAGTGCCCAATTTTATTCAATTAATATATTATTGTTCTTGCTCTGCTATGTTAGTGAATGGTCATTAACTGAATGGTGTTGATAAGAAATATCACTTCCAGCTGTCTAAACTGGATAACTATCTACTCTTTTTGTAGACTACTCTCTACAGAACTGATTGTATCCTCATAAAGTATGTGTTCTCTTGGCCATGTCTTCCTCATCCTATATGTTTTATATACCAAGTTACTGTGCAGACTGTTGCAATTATTTTTCCCTTAGTTCTGGTACATGTCCTGTCATGGTGCCATTTTTAGTAAAATTCCATACATGTCAACATAATAATAAATCTTAGAGCATTCAGGAGTATCAAGTTAATCGCATTTCAAATAACACATCCATGCATATCTAGCCTTCCTATTTCTCCCTTTAAATAACCCAGTGAAGCTGCACCATTTCTAATGTGACTAATAGCCAACGTTCTTCAAATAAATTACAAAATATCTTCAAATTCCAATCATATAATGCATGATATGTATCAAGGAAAGGATAAAAACGTAAACAGCCCTACTTTATTGTAATACTTTATTATAATTATATACAATGATAAAAAGTATAAAAATATCTGTTGGAAGAATGCCATAGTTTAGTACCAAAAAGGATGAACATGGCTATTCTATACAGAGATACTCATAACTGAAAAGATACTTCCATCTTTGTAACTATTTAGTTTGTAACAGATTTAGTTGGTGACGGTATCTATGGAAGACACTTAAGGAAGGAGCTATAACATGTGCAACAAATACATGTTTTTGCATGCAAAAAAAGACACATATTCTTATAACAATTGACAGTTCTATTCCAGTGCTGAATATCCATCAGGAAAGGCTCTATCTCCTCTCTGAGATTCCCTTACTTTTCTGAAATGAAATTTATGGATGCTGCAAACTAAAAGCCATTTTACGGGGGAGAGTACTAAGAATAGTTAATCCAATACACAGTGAATCATGACTCTAATGCTTTTGGCTGTGTGTTACATGCCTGGAAACTGAACATTAATTTAATGCTAAAAGCAAAAACAAATTTATAAAGAAATTTCCAGAGATAAATTGATACTGTGCAGTATAGTATTGAGCTCTTAGAAATTGTTTGGTTTGCTTTGAGCATATCATGTATGTAATATTATCATGATGTTCTAAAAGAAAAAGAACTATATACTGTACATTAATGCTTTGACAAGAAAGTAAATGTTTCTAAGTGCACCGAACATGGCTGAAGTGTTTTAAAAATGTGAATTTTTATGGCAACCACCATGAAGATTGCTAGCAACACGAAAAAGTGATATAATTTTTACTAGCTGGAGTGGAGCAGATTTTTTTTTTGCCTTTTTTAGGGTGGAGTTTTTATATAAAAATACTGGTCTCTCTTTTCATTGTGCATTGAAATTTCAGTTACCAAGAAGGACATGTTGGATTTAACATTGCCAATCAATAAATATAATTAATTAAATAACCATCAATATCTATGTATTACTTTTAGAATCCCACCCTGATAGCATTCTGATGCATTCTGCCTTAGTATTCTTAAGTCTAAGACCATCAAGCCTTGGGCTAGGGTAGATGGAGCCCCTTGGGAATGTTTTTTATCTGCTTTTATCCATACACCATCTTTTTCTTGTTCTTTATTTGATTTTTAATTTTTTTTCATAATGCATTTGTTATTATAAGCAACCCAGAGTTGTCCAGAGTCATGCAGACCATAAACTGAGGAAATTAAATTAGAATTACTACAAGACATATGGATATCATAAAGAAGCTTATTGGATCTAGTGGCTATCCAGCCAACAATAATCCAGCATGATTAAATAAACTGTGGCTGTGAGGAATGGGTGAACTTAGTTATCATAGTATTACTATCTGAACAAACTATTAGTGGCTGGTTATGCTCAAATTCAGTTGATTTATACCCAAACATTTTCAGATAATAAAAAGAGTAGAGGAAAAAACAACAATATAATGCATGTAGTGATATTTGAATGGAAATGCAACACTTGTTCCTATGTAAAGGACTTATTCTGGAAAATTGTTCTGTCCACAGGAAGAGTTTTCCAATATTTAATAAAACATCACTCTTTATAGTGGTGTATCTCCAGATCTGTTATGACTACACATCCCATAATCCTCAGCAAAGTGGCTGGGAATTCTGACAGCTTTCTCATTATATTTGGCACTAAGGTACTAAGATAGGAAAGTTAGGCCAAAATTTCATAAGAGCTCAAATAATTTTTACTTCAGCCACAAAAATAATACTGAAAAACAGAATATAAAATTACAGAGAAATATAGATGGAAGTCAGAACCTTAATGATAGATTCTGTGCCTCGATACAACATACCCTTGATATGCATCAACATACCCTTGATATACAACATACCCTCAATTTGCATCAAGGGCGATATCGTTTAGAAATTTCCTTGTGACTGTGGGCTTCATTTTAGTTCCTTCCCCTTACCTTTCCCACCTTTTTTGCTTGATTGAACCCAAGTACAACACCTTATCCTTCAGAGGCTGTGTTAATATGAAGATCCTAGTAAGAATGTCTAATAGATAAATAAAACTGACACATGTCAAAATGCAAGGTTACATTTCTTTTCAGGGGCAATAATTGACACAACCAAGGAGGCTATTATTACATTTGCTTATATTTTTTGACAGATGAAGCCTTATTTGTGTAAATCCATTGAATACAGATGGGAATGTGAGTACAACATTTACAAAAGGGTAGTCTGAATACCAATTTGGGAGGGATAGAAAGTATTTCATATCTTTTATTGTTTTCATCAGAATTTCAAATCTCATTCAAACAGATAACTCTGATCTTTATAGCCATATACAAAAGGAACTGAAGCATGATACAAAAAAGCTCTTTGAATGAAAAACTGATTTTGTTATCAGATTACAAGTAAGAGTCCATTTGGAAACCTATTCAGAAAAATAATCAGTGGCTTCTTTATTTTGTTAAATACTTACATGGTTGGAATAGATGTGCTTTTGTTTTGTGTATGTGTGGATGGGTGGGTGGATGCATGCATGTTTAACCTTAATCCATTGAAGAAAAGA
>JANHZU010009558.1:0-15488 GCA_032468055.1 Acrochordus granulatus | reverse complement strand
CTGGCAGAGCTCTCATCTTCATTAGAGCACACAAGCCCCCCAACCACAGCAAGGTGGTGCCTCACTGGGGGGATTTTCAGGAGAGTTGTCCAGAATTCCTGAGAACGTAGATTGCACACAAAGTCACTGGAACAACAAGACTGTATTTTGCAGGACTGCATGGAAATTAAGACTCAAGACAGGAATCTCTGAAGGGCTCCCTGCAAGGAGGATACCTGGATTTGGGAGGCAAACTGAAGGAAAGTAATCAAGTTGTGCAGAATAAGATGCCATCTCAGCTGACTGATTCATCCGTTACGCCCCGCCGCAATCGTACGCAGGCTCTCAGCGGTATACTGTAGGCAAAAGAGCCAGACTCAGCAACGGGAGGGGTCTTCATTCTTCTCAGCCGAAGAACCCTTCCAGTGTACAATGCTTGGAGGGTGGGCATCACCAAGCTATGCCTGGAGAATGCAAGAGCAGGGGCATCTATCCAGGGTAATCAAAAAAGTCAAGATGGTGGCAGTGCAATCAAAGCTCTGCCTGTTTTCATGTGCTGTGAAGCTCAGATTGTGAAGCTCGGATTGTGCTGTCACCATCTTGACTTTGTTGACCTCAGTTGGAGAGATCGCTGGCTGAGGACATGGTCCTGCTCAGGAGCCTCTCAACAGCAGGCTCTGGGACCCGACCCTTCCTCCCTCCCCATCAGCCCGGACAGCCCCCCAGGACTCAGGCTGGGCTGGGAGAGTTGCATAAAGCAGCTTCTACCAGGGAGGGGCAGGAAGCTCTGCAAACAAAGCAGCTGTGTGCACATTCAGGCCTTGCCACATTGTTGTCTCCCAGGATTTGCAAGGCTTGAAGGCTCCTCCAAGGTGGCCAAGTGACCTTCCACACACCCCCAGGGGCAGCCAACCCATCAGCCACAGCGAGCACATGTGTTCACACCTGAGGAGTCCCTGACTTGGTGGAAGAGGGCACCTTGTCTCTCTCACCAGGGCCAGGCTGCTGCAGAGGGCCTCCCTGTGTTTTGCATGCACACATGCACACCCACACCTCCACACTCTCACACACACCCACAGCCCTTAAACCAGGAAAGCCTGCCCAGGGCTGCTTGCTGCCTGCTACTCAAAGCTGCTGATAGCCTGGTGGGGCTGGCAGAGGCAAGGGAAGGGAGGAGAGCAAGGCTGGCATCTGCCCAAGTTCAGCCCCACCAAAACTGTCCTTCCCCAGGCCTCAAATTAGCCTGGTAATAACTGGACCCCTAATGCAATTCTACAGAGGAATCACTGAGTCTGTCCTTTGCACATCTGTATCTGTCTGGTTCAGTGCAGCAACCATGCAGGACAGGACAGACTCCAAGGAACAGTCAGGACTGCAGAAACAATCATTGCAGCTAACCTGCCCTCCATGGAGGACCTATATATTGAGAGGGTCAAGAGAAGGGCAGAGGGGATATCTGCAGACCCTCTCACCCTGTTCATAAATTGTTTGAACCTCTGACCTCTGGACAGCATATAGAATACTGCACACCAAAACAACCAGACACAGGGACAGTCCCCCCCCATCATTCAGCTGAATGCCTGACTCTGGCTATATGACAGGACAAAAGTGCAAAGAACTCTGAATTAACCCAGAGGTTCTTCTGAAGTGTACACAAACTTATCAGTAGATTGTGGTTCTAATTCTACGCTTCACTGTATTCCTTTTCTACTGGCTGCATACTTCGGATGCACACTTTACTTCTGAATGCCTGACTTTGTTTGTTTATGTTATTACTTTATTTACTGTTGTCTTGCAAGTACGCTGAGAGCTGCTACACTAGAATCAAATTTCTTGCGTGTCTGACCACGCTTGGCCAATAAAGTATCTGAATCTGAATTAAAGCAGAGTATACAAAGTATAAAAATAAAACTAAGCATAAAAAAGAATGAATATATTTTTATCACAGTTTAAAATATCATGAATAAAATAGTGATATACACCAAAACATGAATTAATGTCATAAACAGTGAAAAAGGCATATATTTCAAAATATAACTTTCGTAACCATTCCTGAAAGCCAACCTTGGAAGCCAGCTGTGGTTTTGCCAACCAGAGGAGTCTTTGGACAGGACGCTCTGAACACCCAAGTGGGTGTCCCAGACCACCTGGCGTGGCTTGCTGGCAGCGGTCAAGGTGGGCCACCGCTGTTTGAAATCACCCAGAAAGACCACAGGGGCATGGAGGGTGCAGGGCTCTTGGCCCCTTCAGACCTATCCGGATGCTGCATTCGTCTGGTCATCACCAGTTCTTGCCAGATCTGTGAAACTGAGCAGCCATTGCAACCGGTGAACACTACACAGTTGTGTCAACACATTTGTCTGCCTGGCCATTGCCACTTTTGGGAGGTCCAAGATCAAAGCCTGTGGCGAAGAGCAGAGCTCCTTCCTGCCCACACCTGCATCGGGTTTTCTGCAGAAAAACGGTCACTCTGTCTTTCAGGACTTAATTTCGTCCGGTCCACCTTCACCAGCGGGGATGACCAAACTGGTACTTCAAACCTCCCAGTGATCTCTTCCCAGCATTTGGGGTATGTGCTGAAGAATACAGGTCTCCCAGAGAGCACAACTTTCCCCGGCACTGCTTCCTCAATGCAGGCCGAGAAGATGGCCAAAACAATGCCAACACCTTCTAGTATCTAGGATTGGATCCTGCTCAGACCGTTTCTCCAGAGGCTTCGGGAAAGCCTCTCAACAGAAGTGAAACAGCACAAGGAAAACCACCCAGGCCACCCTCGACAGCTCATTTCTAAGCTGCGGTCTCCTTGCGGAACCAGAAAGTACCAAGATTGAAGGGTGGGATGGGATGAGGTCCTCTTCGCTCTCCACTGGCATGAAATGTTCGTCAGCGGAAGGTCGTCTTCAGGTTGTCCTGCAAGATGAGAGGTCCATAGATAGGTATTTCTGCCTTCCAGGAGCACCCCAGCGCCCACTCTGACCTCGTGAGGGCCTTCTCCACTGTGTGGGCACCAAGGGCAGCCATTTGTCCTTCTGGACATTTTCCAGCTATCTCACTGGCCTCTCTGATGTGCCCCGCCCTGGAACTCATTACAGGAAGCTGCCAGGATGTCAGAACCCACGAGAAGCTCCTTGGGGCTCTGATGTGGCCGCAACATGTCACAAAAGCTCAACTCAGTTGCATCACATCACGGTGATTCCAGCCACTGACCAGCCTCCCACTTCTCCTCTGGAAAGACCCGGATGTGCTGAGCATTGCGCATGCCAGAATGCTCTAAGGGCTGGTGCCCAGCAGGTGGTGGCATCTCCTGGCACATCGATCGTCTGATCAGTTTCCGTGTGCTTTCTGAGCTGGCAGCTTCCTGGTTTGCATCGGGGGACCAGCCATAACACCTGATTCCTTGCAATTGTGCAAGAGCAGAGCATGTCGCTTACTCACCCAGGTGCCCGTCTTCTCCTTCCCCTCCCCTCCGCCCTCCCTTCCCCCTGGCCAGCCACACCTGGGAGAGCTTAAAGCTTGGCCTGAGGCGGGCCGGATCCCACACCTTCCTTCAGGCAGAGCCACCATGACACCCAGGAGCGGCAGCTGCCCCCTCCTCCTCCTCTGTCTGGGGGGCCTCATGTCTACCTGTGCTCAGGAACCAGACCTGGATGGACGGAACACCACAGGTGGGTGGAAGGGCCAGCCCTGCCCAGCCTGCCCAGGAGAAGAAAGGAAGGAGGCCTCCTTCTCCAGCCCCTGAGCAGGCCTTCGATGGCGGGATGGGCATGGGAGAGGATTCCACGGGGCACCTGGGTCAACAGAGGGCCCTACCCCACTCCAGCTCTTCCTCTGTGGGCACCTGGGGGGCAGCCCTGGCAACAGAGCCCAGTCAGCAGACGGCACCCGCAGATCAACCTCTCTCCTGGCCCTTTTCCAGCAGTTGCAGAGAAAGCTGGCATCTGTCCCAGTGCAGAGTTAGAGATGCCCAGTGGGAATTGCACAGAAGCGTGCCAGACCGATGCCAGCTGCGAGGGGAGCCAGAAGTGCTGCCGGACCGGATGCGGGACTTCTTGCCAGATCCCAAACGGTACACTCAAACGGTTCTTGCTGGGCTCCAGCCGCTCTTCCTGGTCAAACCGCGTTACTAAATCAACCAGATTCTCGCTTTGCACGAGACCCTGAATCATGCACTCACAACTGGCCTGATTGGCGCAATGCGCTAAGACACACTCGCTCACCCAGGGAGACAGAACAAAGCCACATCTGACGCGACTGCAGAGACGTGATCTGGGGAGGGAGGGCGACCCTCGCACTCGGTCTGAGGAGGGCACCCGGTGACTGCGCCCTCTGCAGCATGCCAACCTAGAACCCCCCAGCCTCTTCCCAGCACCCCCGTCAGCTGCTGTGGCTCATGGATCCACTTCCGGAACCACTTTTATGCCCTTAATGGCACCTCCAAACTGCTGGGTTTGCTGGCTGCCCTTGTGGGGCCTGGGAGCTTTTGGCCCCCAAATCAGTCGGTCTCCAGGGCTTTCCGGGCAGTGCCCTTTAAAAAATCCACCGAAGCAGAAAGTCCGTGGGAAGGGGGTGCCCCAAGTGCCTGCCTGGGGCTCCTGGCGCTTCTCATGAGCAGCTGGTTCAGAATGCTCCCTTGGGCTCTCAACATGAGGCCATGGGGGGCTCTTTGAGATCTTCTCCAGAGGAGCTTGTAAGTCGGGCCAGGAGGGGTCAGTTTGGACCCCTGGAAGGGATCAGATTTTCACCTGAAGTGTATTTGAATTTGATGGGGGGGAATTCAGGACTCATTGTGGGTGGCAGAACTGGCATAAGTTTTAAGACCATCAGTAACAAACAAACCGCCCTCCCTCCCTCCCTCCCTTTCTTTCTTTCTTTCTTTCTTTCTTTCTTTCTTACATTTATATAGACATTTTACAATCAATTCTGGGGGGTTCCCAATCAAAGTTATTTTGTTATATCTTGCATGTTATCCTGCTTTTTAGGCAATGGCCATATCCAAGTACTTCCATCCTCCTTTACGAAAAGCGGGGCTTTGCCCTCCAGCCCATCCACTGATTCAGAGGCGGAGGGGAGGGGACGTTGTGCTTCCAGGAGGCATCTCCCAGGCAGCCTTTCTTGGGGGTGCTCCTCTTCCCTCGCCGTGACCTGCTCTGAAGACTGGGAGATCCTGGTCTGGTGGGTGAGGCCAGAGGGCCCTGCCACTCCCCTCGTCAATCCCAGGCAGAGGGTTTCTGGCCGGCATTAGAAATGCCAGATTCGGCCAGCCACCGCATCCTTCTCTGGGGACGGAAGGGTGGCACCATGCTGGCTCCTTGCAGCTCGTTGCCAGGACTGGGTCAGTGTGTCTGTCTGTATGTGTGATGGAAGCTGTACCTGCAATGAACATAAAAACCTGGCAGGACTTTGATTGGGCTGCTGCAGCCGCTACCTTGTGCTTTTTTGACCCTGCTCAGCAGACTGCCTGATGGACCACTGGGGATCCCTTGACTTGGGTTCCTGCCCTGAGCAGGAGGTTAGACTCCACGGCCTCGAGCCAATACAGTCTTCTGTTCTGGTTAACATTCAGGGTATTTTCTGAGTCTACTTTAAACTGTGGGGTCACCAATGCTGGGGGGGAAGGGGGATGAGGTTCTCCTCTAGCACTGATGTTGTTCCCGAGTTGGGTAATGAAATGTCTGCCAAAGAACAACCAAGCTCAGAGACCTCCTAGGACCCCACAGTTCATCCCTGAGCTACAGAGATTCTCTTCTATTGGCCACACGTTAATAATGGTCGTGGCATAGTTTCCTAGCACCCAGCGTTCCAGCTTTGCCCCATACTCTGCTTCTTCTCCCCACAGCCTCCCTCTTTCATCCCTAAGTGACAGCTGTCTTCCTACAAACCCCCAGCCCAGAGCTGCTCCTCCCCAGGAATAACCTGCCATTGGGCTTGTGGGTGGCCCAGACCCTGCCAGCCACCCTTTCCTCAGGCTTCCCAGCTGAGTCAGAGGGCAACACAACCTCGGGATTGTCTCCAGACCTGTGTTTTTCCTGGGCGTGTTTCTCCAGGACTGAGGCTGGTTTCATCTGCATTCCGACCCAGGCAAGAATAAGGAGGAAAAAACATGGCCGGGGTGGCGGTGCAGAAGGAGTCCTGGAAGGGCTTGGCAGGAGAACAGCAATGCTGGGAGTGGGGTGGGGAGTGATGTGAACGGGTGGAGGCTGCTCTGCTGTACCAGCTGCATCAGGAAGCAGTTAGGTCATTCTAGGAAGCTGCTTGGGAAGAAAACCATCCCCTGTCGGGTCTCCTGCTGTGAATATGTTCCTCTGGCACGCAGGAAGGAACCACACTCAATCACCTGCCACAAATATGTGGAGAAGGAGAAAAGAGAGTGCTTCATCTTCTGCCAATTCAAAAAACGGCTAAGAAGCCATTAGCCAGCCTGCCAAGAAGGTGATCAAATGGGAGGGGGGGAATAGGAAGCAGGAGGAATGCCCCCCTCCACGTCCAAAGCCTTGGCAGAGCTTTGAGTGCCATAGTGACAGGTGAGGCTTGCGTTTCCCGAGGACTGCCCCCCTCCCGATCTCTTTCCTTGATCCTCCACACACCAGCCAGAGATGTCAGTCAGTCTCCAGAAGAGAGGAGGAAGTTTCAGAGCAAAGGCCTCGAAAGCTCCTGGAAGGAGCACCTGAGTTGTGTTCCTGACCTGCTGAAGGCCGGCTAGGACACCCAGAAGGAGGTTGGAAGACGCTCCACTTGCCAACCACCGTTCGGCTCCCACGGTGGGGCTGGAGAGGCCACAGCAATTACTACGACAGCCCAGGCAAGAAAGGCGGGCAAAGGTCTCATTCCACGAGTTACCAGCTTAGTCCACCAGCCAAGGTGGGGAATGATCACTTGAAGACATCTTGATGGGAGCTTGCAAGGAGACGGATGAAGACTCTGCTGCTGGAGGCAAATCAGCATCCCCAGTCCTGTAGCTTCTTGTGCACAGACAGTGATGTTCCTGGGCATACCAGGACGTGCTGCTGCCCAGCCGCCACTTCAGGCCAGGGGAGGCTGCAGCTGGCCTTTCCATGCCAGGCCTGTGAGCCTTCGTCCATATTTCTGCAACCAAAGCCTTGAAAATGTTCTGATGGTCCTTTAGATGCGGTGGGAAGATGCAGATGCCGTAGCGCACTTCTAGGGTGAAGAGGTTTCCTCACACCAGGGGCTCAGACGTTGCCAGCGCTACTCCAACGTCTTCTGTGAGTTCTTTAGGGCCGCTTTTCCCTAGTTGGCTGGGGGAGGAGATGCCCAGGAGACGCATCCTATTCCCTCTTTGGAAAACAAGACTGCCGAGGATGGTGGGTCTCGATGAACCGACAGCAATTCTGTCTTGCTTGAATTCAGCCTCTTTCTTTCCATCCAGACCTCTACAGCCTTCAAACCCTGGCTCAGGACTTCCACCACATTACCTGTGTAGGAGGAGGTGTGACGCACAGCTGTGGATATCAGCATATGTTGATGATATCGCACTCTGAACTAAAGGCTGGTCTCCCCGGGAGCTTTCATGCCACTGTTAAAATGAATGGGGAGGGACCCAAAATCCTGGGGCACCTCCCAAGAGAGAGGAGCCAATCTCTCCTCCCCCAAACCATCCATCTACAGAGAAGGGAATGGCGCCACTGTCGTGTCGCGCAGGGCCCCAGTCTAGCAGAGTGTCGGGAAGGGCGCCGTGACCAGCCACACAAAGGCGACCAAGAGGTCTTGTGAAGTCGGAAGAGCTGTGCTGCCCCTGCCATCAGCCAGTGAGAGCCCGTGATCTCTCTCCCATATCAAGGCCAAACTCTGACTGAAAGGGGTCCAGACAGTCTCTGGCCCAGCACGGCCAAATCTGGTGGCAGCTACGACAGGGAGGTCGTTTGCAAAAGTAGGTCCACGGCAGCGTCGGTGGGCCTTTTATACCTGACATGTCAAAAAATTTGGGAAATGCCTGACGTGATTCACTGGCGTATCTCACACAGACGCATACGCTGAACAAAAGAGAAACAATTCCTTACATATTTATTTGTTTAAAAAAATGCGGTCAAATCATGTGTGTGATCCCCAGGATCGCTGCACGCCGCTGACCCTCAGGCGCTGTCCTCTTCCTGTTGACGACCCTCTGCGGTTTACCGAAGCAGCTCCGGCTGCACGAGGCTTTCAGTCTTGAAGTGGTTCTGGAGCATGCTCTTCTGCAGCCCCTGCAGCATCCCAAACCTGTGCAAAAGCACAGCCTATTTTCATGCAATTTTCGCGGGCTCCTAGAGCATGGCCCCGTCATGTGACTTCTGGAGGGTCCGGAGGCTGTGTGAGAGCCCACACCCGTTCTCGTGCAGTCTCCACAGCCACCAAAAACCACACGAGAACGGGACGCGATCTTGAGAATAGTTGGGCGTCAGTGCATGCATGCTGGCATGTCGCCTTTGACGAGCGCGCTGTAGGCTTGCCTTCACTGGTCCAGTGCTTCAGTTGTATCCCTTGCTGAGCTGGCCAGATCTGGCGATGCTCTTCACACTTCAGCCGATCTTGTCTGTGCCAATATGAGGCACCCCCGAAGCCTGTTTGGAAATCACGATTCGTGCAACAAGCAGCTGCTGGCAGGGCAGACCAAGGATGCCACACTGCCTGTCCTGAGGGACCCGTGCTGGTCGCCTTTCCAGAACAATCTAATAAGGGTTAAAAGCCCCACGTGGCTCAGGGCCAGCTGGTGAAGGGTCTCCCTCCCCCTCCCCATCTGGGCATTGTTCAGGGTTGCAGATGAGACTTTGAGTTGCCCCTGCGTAGGCTGATGAAACGGGTCAAGCTGCCTCTGGGGTCCAGACAGCTTCTTGCTAGGATAGTAAGAAGTCCCCAAGTTGCCCCCAGCCCTAATTTTACACCAAATGTCAGGTTGTCGTTAGTTTTTTAAGGCATTGTATATCAAGTGCCCAAGTCTTGCAGCTTGCAGGACTTCTCAGCATCTGGAGCACCCAGCAAAGCAGCGACTGCAGGGAGCAGGCGTGAAAAGCACTGGCTCTAAAGGTTTTTCCTGGCCTGGACATTGCAGGATCCCCCAGGGCTTCTCTTGAAACAGTGGGTGCAGCCTCTCCCACCCACCCTGATCTCTGGCCATGCTCAAGGGCAGCAAAGCCACCGAGGTTCCCATTGGAGCAGCACCAGATCCTCCCCAGGGCTTTTGCAAGCTTCCCTACTTTCCATGATGTCCCCTCTCAGCAGGGACCTGTTTGTTCACCCTTTGTCCTTCTCTCCTTGCAGAGAAACCTGGGTCCTGCCCAAGTTTGAGCCAACCCATCCCACCACTGGGTATTTGCCGAGACATGTGTCAAACAGATGCGAACTGCTCAGGCGAAAAGAAGTGCTGCAAAAATGGCTGCGGGAATATGAGTTGTTCAAACCCCGTTTTCTGAGGTGAGCATGGTTTGGACATGGGCCAGGCTTGGAAGGGTGCATCTGGGGTGCAGAGGATGCCCTTGCCAGAGAAGAGCCCCCCGCAATGGTCTGTGCCCTGCCCGGACGCAGCAGAAAGTCCTCTTCCCTTACCAAACGAGGTACAATGGATGGACACCAACCCAGTGTCTGGGCCTATCAGCAGAATGCAGGATGGGCCTTGGGGTGCACAAAGGAGCAGCCCTCCCCAAGGGGAAAGAGGGTGAGGAAGGAGGGGAGCCAGATGCAGTGGCGAAGTGGGGGGGCTGGCTGGCTCAAAGCAAGAAGGAGCAAAGCACCTGGGTCTGAATAGAAGGCGTATATGCAGCTCCAGCTGTGATAACACCTGAGAAAACACGCTCAGGTTCAGCCTCGACCAGTTAGACGAAAAGGCTGAGTTGATAGGGGGATGGTCTGCAAATCATCTCCCCCCTCAATTTGAGCTCCTGCACCCCTCTCCTTAACTATGACTCACCTGCAAAACCTCCAAGGAGAATCTTCACTGACATACTCCAAGGAAGAGATCACCGCATCCCCTTTATTTCCCATAAATAAACCCACTCTGGCTGTTTCCCCAAAATCCTGCCTGTCTTTCCCCCTCCCCTTCAAAAGATTATCCACAATGGGGGAAGAAGCCCACTTTGGCCCTCTTGCAGAAGTCTCCTGCCTTCTGTCGACTTCCCCCAGTGAAATCCAGAGCAGAGTTTTCAGCAAGGTTTGAAGGTTCACCCATCGACTCTGAGGCACTGTGTGTGCTCGCCCGGCCTCCTTCACTGGGTTTTATGGGGCACCCAGAGAGTCCCAATCCATTTCCATTCCTGAACTGAGGAGCGGGGAGAGGCTTCAAGCGCAAAGATCCGAGGTGGCCCTCTTTTGCTCCACAGATACAGCTGAGACCTGCAGAGCAGTTCCGACGGGGAAGGCCACGTCTCCACAGAACGGACTCTGAAGAAATGGCCACGGCACCCTGGCGCCCCTTCCCACCCAGTGCCCAGCCAGCCCTCCATGCTGCAGACCCCCACCTTACCCTTTTGGAGTAAAACTCTCATTTCACACAGCAGCTTCGGAGTCCTCTGGTTTGTGCTGACTGCTTGGATGCTCCTCCCGGGGGGAGCAGGGCCCCCTTCTCCATTTAGCTATGGCGAGGGAGGGAGGGAAGAGGATCAGGTCCCTCCCCTGGCCAGCTCTTCCACTGCCATCTTCTCTTGGTTGACCCCTCCGGTTAGTTCAGAGAACCTCCAGCTAGGAAGGAAGCAGGGCCTGGAAGGCAAGAAAGGGAAAATAGAAGTGATGGGTGCCCGGCCATGCCGTGATGCCAAGACCGACTCTCTGCATCGCTTCACCCTGGGGTGGGGGGGAAGGGCTTTTCCTATGGGGAGGTGGATGAAGGCGAGGGCCAAACATCCCGACACTTAGGAGACTGCAGAGCCGAGACCAAGAACCAGGAGGGGGACCCCCACCTCCCAGTGCCCTTCATGGTCAAGCGGATGAAATACGCCGGTTGAGACTTCGGGAGGGACACCTTTAACGTCACACGAGCAGCAGGTGGGAGGCCCCCCCCGACGTCTTCTGAGCCAGCCACCCAGGAGGCGATGCATACTCGGCGTCATCGCTGTCCTGCTATTAGCCCTACAGCTCAGCACGGCAGACGGCATGCCGTGCCCACCGTTTCTGCCCCCACCAGGGCAAAGTGGGCATGCTCCAGGTGCTCTCCATCCAGTCTTGCCATCTCAAGGACCAGGAAGCCGGTCCTCTCGGTCATGACCCACCCTCTGAAACAATCTCCCGAGGAGAGCAGGAAGACCTGAGGTTGATGCCGGCGATTTGTTCCAAGGATCCTGCGTTTTTCTGTTGACTCTGCTGGCTGTTGGGTCGCATTTTAGCCTGGGTTGTCTGGTGTATTTCATGCTTTGAGCTGTTCTTATGTTTTCTCTAGTTTCACATGCCCCCAGAGTCCACCAGAGTTGGATGGCCAATACATTAAATAAATACATGAAAGCGCCCCCAGGGATGCTAGAAGATGCTCCTTTAGTCGTGAAGTTTCTCCACTACTAAAAACTCCGTTTTGTTTTGCATGACTTGGGCTACGAGGCGACGATATGCGACCAGTTCTACCTCCCCAAGACTCATCAGGCAGAGGCAGCAAGATGTAATTCTGGGGGGTTTAAACCCTGGACCAGGAACCCCAATGCATGGGCATTCATGCTTGAGATAATTGTACAGATAGTCCTCGACTTACAACTGTAATGGAGTGAGGCGGGGTCACACCATGGTCATTAAGCGAACCAACTGTTCGCTATCTGCCCATTTTGATTAAGTTAGAGAGTAAATACTGTTTTTTGACCAGAAGGTCATTAAAACGTGTTCCATGACTGTGGGAAGCTGCCAACAGCTGTAAATGCGGTCTGGTTGCTGAGCTCCCAAAATGCAGTCACACGACCGGGGGAGCAACTGTTGGAACTTCAGAACCGGGTCGCAAGTTCCCCCAGGAAAGTTTGTCACAGTTTCAGATGGCTGTTAGGCAATTACTTGTACTCAGGAGCCATCCAGGTCCTGGCCCTCGGCGCTGTCGCAGAAAGAGGTGCGTCGGCCCTCTGACCTGCATCTCAAAGTACCAAATGGAGAGGAGAGCCCCACAGACACCCCCCACTTCGTCCCAGCCCTGTTGGCTGACGTCCGCATCAGCAGTCCATGTTGAAGAGATGGAGTTCTTGCTGGCTATAATGACCTATGTGTAAAACATGCACGCGTCTACATGCAGAAGAAGCTCTCATACGCCCAATCCTTTTCCCGGTCTTCAGTCTTCTTTTCCGTTTTTCCCCCGCTGCTTCTTTTTTTCTGTTCTCCTTAATTAAAAAAAGACAGAAAACTTTGATGTGCCTCATTGGGTCCAGCCAGACCATCGGTACAGGAGAGCAGAGTCTCTGTGTCTGCTCCAGACTTACTCTGCAGTAAGCTCTGCGCGGGGACTTTCAGGCCAACAGGCAGGGACTTCTGGCCCCAGCCCCTGGCTCCGAGAGATCCTTGGCCTGCGCATTCTGTCTGGAAAGCCACATTCGGGAACCACGTGCTGCCTCTCAGCTGCTCTTCTGCTGACCTGGGGAGGGCACGCGTCACAGTGGGGAGGGAAAGCCTCCATGGGGCAAAAGAAGACACCTGAGACTGAGTGAGAAGCAAGGACCCAATGCTTTATTGCAGAAAAGAAGGACTGAACCGAGGGCGCGTCTTGTGGGGAGGGTCTCCAGGATGGCTCAGGACAGAAGAAAGACTCTGAAGCAAGCTGGTGCACTGCGCACAGTTTGGGTGGGTCTCGTCCTTGGCGATGCTGTAAAAACAAACATCCAGGTGTGAGGTTTCTGCCATGATTGCTCACAGTACTTCCTAGGATTGAACCCTGCCCAGCCTTATGTCCACGGAGGTCCAGACCTGAAGTCGGGAGGAATTCCTGGACGGTGGGAGCCAGTCAGCAATGGGACAGCCTCCCGCCTGGAGTCACTGAGGTTTCAGGCCAAGTGGGACAGCCGTTCGTCCAGGATGCTCTGAGGATTTCTGCGCTGGAGGAGGCTGGACGAGGAGATCTCCAGCGTTTCTCCTCTCCCAGATTATTTTGAATGCTCCTCGAGACAGTGGCACACCCCGGATGTGATTTTCTTGTCGGAGCAATGGCAAAATGAACTGGAGGGGGAATTTTCAGTGTCCCCCTTATCACGGTCAGGTCACACCCTGGTGGCCTTGAGGTTCTCTTGTGCCACCCCCCTCTGTAGGGAGGTGGGACCAATTTGAGCGGTCCACCTCGGTGACTGATGGGTCCGGAAGGTTTTCAGAGGGAGCTGGGGGATGTCCCGCGGGCATTGCTGCACGGTCCTGCCAAAGCCCTGGTTACGTCCTGGAATCAGAGGGCAGCCGAGGCTTTGGAGAGGATCGCGCCCACGCAGCGTCTCTCCACTCATCGCACTCGGCACTCCCTGTGGTTCATGGAAGAGATGCGGGTGCTGAAAGGGTAAAGAGACGCCTGGAGCGCCGCTGGCGGAAGACGAGGGAAGAATCCGACCGGACTCGAGTTACAGCTGCTGTCGAAGCCTGTCTGGTGGCGATAAGGCAGCGAAATGTGACTATTTCTCCACTCTCATCGCATCTGCAGAGTGCCGCCCATTGGCCCTGTCTAGAGTCACCCAATCCCTTCTTGGCAGGGGGGATTTGGGGACCTCCTGCAGGGCCGTGCGGAGGAATCTGCCGAGCACCTGGCAGAAGCCGTGCGTGATGCGGATCTACTGAAGACGCCGAGGGAGGAGTCATGCCCAGTTATCCGGGAACAATTCGATCCCGTTGCCCCTGGCACAGTGGACAGGGTCCTCAACGCTGCCAGTTCGACCACTTGTCGGTTGGATCCTGGTCCCTCCAGGCTGCTGAAGGCTGCCAGGATGGTGGCTCACAGGTGGGCCCGTGCAGTGATAAACGCCTCACTGCGACAGGGGTTTTTCTGGGACCTTTTAAGGAGGCCCCGGTTCATCTCCTGCTCAAGGACCATCGTTGGACTCCGCCTGCCTGGGCAACCATCGTCCAGTCCCCCACTTGCCCTTCCTAGGGAAGGTGGTTGAGAAAGTGCTTGCATGGCAGCTTCAGAGGGTCCTGGAGGAAACAGATTTTCTGGACCCTTTTCGGTCTGGGTTCCAGCCCAGTTATGGGACAGAGACAGCACTGGTCACTCTTGCGGAGGATCTCTGGTGAGAGCGGGATGGAGGCAGTGCGTCCATCCTGGCTCTTCTTGATCACTCGGTGGCGTTCAGTGCCATCAGCCATGGTACCCTTTGGGATCGGCTGCGAGAGCTGGGGCCGGGCCGTGCAGTTCTGCACTGGTTTGGCTCCTGTCTTTGTGGCCGGTCCCAATTGGTGTTAATAGGAAGAGAGAAGTCCAGCCCACAGCTTCTCCTCTCCTCTCCCTACATCTACACGAAACCGCTGGGTGAGATCATCCGTCGCCATTGGATGAGGTACCATCAGTACACTGGTGATACTCAGATTTACATGTTCATCCCTGGCGATTCAAGTGACGCTGCCCTGATACGATGTCTGGGGTCTGGATGGGGGACAACAGGCTTCGGTTGAACCCGGGCAAGACTGAGTGGCTTTGGGAGTCCGGGGTCCTGGTTCTGGGAGTTTACCATCTTTAACTTCAGATGGGGTTGCACGACCCCAGACAGACCCAGTGCGTAATCTGGAGGCCCTTCTGGACTCACGACTCATGCTCGAGGAGCAGGTGGCAGTTGCAGCCAGGAGGGCCTTTGCGCAACTTCATGTTGTGCGCCATTTGCTCCCCTTCCTATACCAGGAGTCCCGTCACTCATGCCCTCGTCATCCCTACACGAGATTACTGCAATGCGCTCTGCACGGGGCTACCCTTGAATAGCGTCCAGAGACTGCGGCTGGGACAGAATGTGAGGATGATTGTAGGAGCCAGCAGACCGGCCCGCGCAACGCCTCTCTTCCACGGGCTGCATTGGCTGCCAGTCTGCTCCTGGGTGCAGTTCAAGGTGTTGGTTTTGACCTTTCGAGCCCTTCACGGCACGGGACCGGGATGCCTGAGGAATCGTGTCCTCCCAGCGGGGAGTTCCGCCCCACCAGACTCGGCCGGAGAGGCCTCCTCCGGGTCGCACAGCCAAGGAAGTTCGGCTGACGGGGTCAGGGAGGAGCGCCTTTTCGGCTGTGGCTCCTGCCCTGGGGAACGTGCTGCCTCCAGGCGTGAGGTCTGCCCGCCCTGATAGCCTCCCGAGGGAGCCTTCGGGCCTGGCTCTCCGGCTGGCCTGGGGCTCCAACGTGGAGGGCGTTGGCAGCTTAGTCGTCACCTCCGTTCCCCCACACGTACATTTATAGCATCTTTTTAGCTCCTCCCCTCTCGGTCCGGTTGGGTTTTTTGTTTTTAAAGGTTTTCAATGGATTAGATTGGTTTTATCGCTGTTTTATTGTAAGCCACTGAGAGTCGCTTGATTTCAGTGGTATATAAACATAAATGTGTGATCTAACGTAGCAGAGCGAGAGTCCTTGTTTGTATACATCTTCATATGCATGCCCACTCACCCACACAT
>JANHZU010009557.1:210992-222800 GCA_032468055.1 Acrochordus granulatus | reverse complement strand
CGCTGCTGGCCCGCCTCGGGGCGAGCGACCCTCCCGAGGGAGGCGGGGGGATTTCGGCGCCGCGGGCGTCGGGGCCGGGCCGGCCGGGGCTCCGCCGGACCGCTCGCGCCGCCGAAACGGCCCCGCGACGGGTCTGCTTTCAGCGCCTCGCAAGGCCGCCGGAGGGGCCGGAGCCCCCGTGGGAGGCCCGGCCGGCTGGCCTGGAAAGACTTTCCTGAGGGGAAGACGGACTCGGGGCCGGAGAACGAGTCGGGCAGCCGGCTCGCCGACCGCCCGCCTTCCCGTCCTCGCTGTTCATCCCCTCCCCCTCGGTTTCCGTTGGTTTTCCTTCCTTCTGCAATCCTTTCCTTTCCCTCCCTATTCCCTCTCTCCTTTCTCCCCTTTCCTCTTCCTTTTACCTTCTTTTCTTTCTCTTCTCTCTCCTCCCTCCCTCCCTCTTTCCTCCCTCTTCTTTCCTCTTTTTTCCCCTTTTCTTTCTTCCACAGTTTTCATCCTCTCTCCTTTCCTTCCCAGGGACTTCTGTAGCTGGAGTGAGGAGGAGCGTGTGCATGATGCTCATGTGGCTCCTGTTTGCAAAGTGGATCCCCCGCATCCCAAACAATTCCAATAAAAGGGAGCATTTGAACACCTGTGGTTCACTACTAAACTATGGCTTAGCCTTGTGCTCAGGTACTTCTTGGGCCTAGTTGCAAAGACATGGAAAATTTCTCCTTTGAATGCAATCAGAGTCCCCGGTTCCTTCCAAAAGCAGAAAATGTCTGATTCCCTTAGTTTGAGAGTTGTTCTGTGCACCTCTGAGGAATCACTTGGGCCCCAAAAGCTTTTGGCAGCCCTCCCCAGGGGCCACTTCAGGGAACTATTTCTCCCACCAATCTGAGAGCCCCCGCAGTCATTTGCAGACCATTTCCATCCAGCAGGGCCCTCCAAGCGTGTAAGACTTCAGTTCCCATAATTCCAATGTCTATGCTAGCTAAGGATTCTGGGAAGTGAAGTCTATCACACCTAAAAAGCATAGGATTGAGTGAGGCAGATAAATCCAGCTGGGCTGGTTGGAACAATAATCTAATCCAGTGGAAGACATCACATTTTCTATGTCCGTCTATTTCCTGTACAAAGCTACAAGATGAGCTTCTTTCCATTTTTTAAATATTTCAAATATTTTCTTCTGTTAAAGTTACATACTTACCATTCTAAAATCTCTATTTTCTTGGGAGAGAATTACCATTCTTCTTATTTTCCTCTCCTTTTTTATTCAATCCAGAATACAAGGCTGGTGGTGGCCATTTCCAAAGGTGATGTGCAAAACAGCCAAAAATGTCAAGATGGCCATTGTTAGAGAGTAATCAAAGCTCCACCTCCCCTTTGGCATGTACATTAATGTCAAACAATCTAGATTGTAGTCATGTGGTCTTGACCACCAATTTGACTTTTTTTACACTCCTTTGTGGACATCCCTGTACATGACTGCTGTTTAGGGATGGAGAAGGCATGCAAACTATAGCATAATGATTATGGATCATTAAAAATAAATCCTGCCTCCTCCAAATCCATTTTTATCCATATGTAAGATGTTATTTCATCCTCTTTGAAGACTTCATCTTCCTAAAATGTTATTTGTGGGCCTTGGAGAGCGAAACATCTCCCACTCCTGATCAAGGTTGAGAAGGGTTGTCATCATTCGATTCAGGAAGAAGGTGGTACAGGAAGATGGTGGCCTCAGGCAGATGGAAGAAAAGAATCAGGGAAGAGATGTTAAGGAGAGCTACAACTAGCACCGACAACACAAAGAGAGCCAGTTTGGTCTAGTGGTTAAGGTGCTGGCCGAGAAACAGGAGACTATGATTCTAGTCCTGCCTTAAGCATGAAAGTCAGCTGGGTGACTTTGGGCCAGTCATCAGGAAATTATGAGTTCTAGTCCCACCTTAGGCATAAAAGTCATCTCAATGGGTTTGGGCTAGTCCCTCTCCCACAGCCCAACTAACCTTACAGAGTTGTTGTAGGGACAATAGGAGGAAGGAGTATTAGGTATGTACACCACCTTGAGTCACTTATAAAGTAATAAAGGTGAAAGAAAAATGTAATAAATAAATAATTCCCCTCCCTGGTCAAGCCAGATGAAGTCCTGTCTCTGGTATAGAATGATGATTCAATTTCCAGTCCAATTATCGCATGAAACAAAGAGAGTCTTGAATCATCCTGGGCTCCATTTCAGAGAAAAAAACATCATACCCTGCTACTACCCAGGGACTATTCTGGCCTCGTCAAATTCAGATGAGTCAGGACCAGCTTGCTGGTGTAAAAGTTAGGAGCTGTTGTGAATGATCTTGCATTCCTTGTTCCTGTTGAACAGTGGCTATATGATCTGAAATTGGGGGAGTGTGTGATGATCAGATCACCCTCTGATTTGCATGGGATTCTCTAGTGCTGTATCCACTGCAGGGAGGCTGACCATTTGATTGGTCCACCCCTGGTGACCAATGGACCCTGATGGGTTTCAGATGGAATTTTGGGTTGTTCTGGCTGGTCTGCTTCATGGTCCATTGGAAGTCTTGATCACCACTTGGAAGAGAAGGGCAGTGGAAGCTTTGGATTGGATAGTGCTCATGTGACCTCCCCACTTTCATGGATCCCATTACTCCCCACGGTTCATGAATGAAGGAGGTGACATGAGAGGAGAGAAGTCTGCAGTGTTGCTAGTACTCAACAAAGGACAAACTCAACAAAACAGTGGGTCAGAACTACTTATAAGGCCAGTTCATGGTGGTAAAAGCAGTGAAGAACTAGTATTTCCCCAACCCATTGTGTCAGCAGATAGTTGTCCCATGGCCCGGTTTTAGGGGACATGAGCTCTCTTGGATAAAGGGGGTTTGGAGAATCTCTTGCAAGAGCATGTGGAGGAATTTGTTCAATATCTGTTGGACAAAGTTGCTTGGATTTGCTCACAGTTGAATGCCAGCCTTGGTATGGGTCTAGAGGAGATGCCTAGATCTGACTAGGTGCAGATTTACCTAGATTATTTTGCAAAATAATCTAACCTAGATTTGACTAGGTGCAAAGAAAAGCGTGTTTTCTGACCCATCAGGCAAAATAATCTTTAATAATTTTGAATAATGCGCTTATCCCCCAGTCTTCCATTCTGGATCTGTCGAGAACCATTTTTTGCCATTTCGTGTTGTTTGGCTCTCGAAATCACTTGGCTGCATTGCAACTGGGACCTCTTCCAACTGGACATTCAGCCGGCACACCAGGGAGGAGAGAGGTCTGTAAGCTGGTGGGGAATTAACATCTCAGCTTGGGTAAGAAACTCAGCTTTTCATTCTGCTCATCCTGTTGGCAGGAATTCACCGAAGAAGTCAGCAAACAGAAGTGCTATCCTTTCTGAATCACGAATTATTTAATATCCAGGAAGAGCACATGACCCCCCTCCACCCCCAGCCGTGCACATCACGAAAAAAAAACATCGCCTTTGATGCAGTAATTGGAAATTTCCATTCTTCTGCTCAGAAGCCTTGCTAAGAGGAGGGAGCCTCGCATTAAAAAAAAATCAAAAGAAAGAAGTGTAGCAAAAACCCCATCTCTCAGGAAATTTCCATGCTGGAAATTCTTTTTTATCTATTTGCCAGTTTTTAAAAAAGAGATTCAGGCGAGAGAAACACATTTGCCAGCTGCAAATTAATGGAAGGGATCTTCTAAACCCTACGGGCTCTTGTAACAGGGGAATAAAATTAGACTGGAGGTCAGCTCAGCTGGCATAAAGGCATGGATTACATTTTGGTAGTACCCCCGATGTAACAAAGGTTCCTGAGAAGGTTCGCCCCAAAAATGTGTTTTTTGAGCGCAGTCGACATGGGCTTGGATACTTGCACCCTTAGAAATGTCCTGTAGAATCACAGCCGTGGAAGGAGCCCTTGAACCATCAAGTCCTACCTCCAAATCTCTGCAGGAGCTCAAGATATCTGAGATAGGTGGACAGACTACCCAGGAAAAGAGCCCTCTTCTTCTCTAGGTTGCCTCTTGACCTGCTTCTCCTGTAAGGAAGGTTTCCCCCCCAACATTTAGGCAGACTCTGCCTTTCTCCAGCTTCAGTCCATTCCACCACCTCCACTTGTTTCTTCTCATCCAGCCTTTATAACTTCCTTGGCCTGGAGTGCTGATATGTGACCAAGCAACATCAGCCGATGAATAGCATCTCACTCTAAGCTGATGGATGACCTCCCAGGAGCTTCATATAAATAAAAATGCAGAAAGAAGAGTGTCAGTCCTGTTGCATCTGTTGTTGAAGTAACCCACGTCAAGAAACAGATACTATTAGGATTCCAGGAATGCTCCTATACTCTGTTAGGATCTATCAACAGAATCTTTCAAGTCTATCCAAAACCTTGACTGCCTCTTTGTAAGGACAACAAAATCAAAACAAAGTCTCTTTCCCACACTTTCTCCTTTCCCAGGGCTAGCAACTGTCCCCCCACCCTTCCTCCTTCTCAAGGCCAGAGCTAAATTCCTTGACACTCATCAAATAAGTAAGTGCCTCCTGTCTCTCGCTACCACCGACTAACACTATCTACTTAGAAGGGAGTGAAGCCACCCTAAAACAATACTTTCCACTCTTAACTCTGCAGGTGACTCAGGAAGTTTCCATGGTCCATGATAGCAAAGGCTGCTAAGAGGTTCAAAACACTAGGAGAGACTTCTTTCCCCATTCTCGCCGTGACAATCAGGGCAAACAATATGGTTTCCATGCTCAGTTCTGAATTATGGAGTCCTATGTGCTCTTTGGACTTGTTTTTCTGCAGACATTTCATTACCCAGCTAGGTAACATCATCAGTGCAAGCTCAGAAAACACCTAAGACTCCACAATTCAACCCTGAGCTACAAATATTCTCTTCTATTAGTACTGACTAAAAATAATCTTGATAATCCATTCTGTTCATCCAGTTCAATGATACTCTGCGCAACCTTTCCTAAAAAGGGAAGTCTGTAGGTAATTGTTGAAATCTTCTGGATCTCAGGAGGATCACACCACCACCTTCCACGGCAACGCACATGTTCCCATTGTCCAAGGAGGTATTAGTGATTCCTCTGTTCTAGCAGTTCACTTTCCTCTGCACTTCCTGCAGGAGTCATGTCAAACATGAGTCAGGTGTATCTGTGGCCTCCCAATCCATTTCCTCAAAATCAACAAACCTGCCTTAATCCCAGATGAAACTCCAGGCAGTGGCATACTGATCTCCTCTGAGCTGGCTTGTGCATGGTCCAATCCAGAGGGAAAAGGAAGATTTTGCCACTGAAATGCTGTCCCAAGACCTTACAATGGCTTGTGGACAGATCTGATGGCCTCTCATTCCTCAAAAGGAATAAAACATCTAAAAAAGTTGCCATGGGATTTGATGCCATAAGACCAAGGACGTAAGCCCATTTTGTCATCCTTACCACCATAGTTTGGCTTCAGACATAGGCACTTATCTTACCCTACCTCTTTCTAGCTGTTCTCTGCTGATGCTACAGGTATCTCTCCTGCTGCTTCACTGCCTGCAGTTCTTCAGAAAGCCAGGAAGTACCATAGGCTCAGCGCATGGAGAGAGTTATGGCAGGGCAGGGGCGTTCATCTCACCTAAATCTCTTTTGGTTGCCAATCAGGTTTTGTGCTTCATACAGGAATAATTATGCATTTCTCTGTTAAGTTTTGGTCTATTATGCTTAGCCTGTTTCTCTACTCAGTGTTGTTCAACCTTGACAACTTGAAGATGTGTGGACTTCAACCTCCAGAATTCCCCAGCCAACCAGTGGAAGCAGAAGTCCACGCATTTTCAAGTTGCCAAGGTTGAGAAACACTGCTCGAGCCTATCAAGATATTTTTGAATTTTAGGATATCTAAATCCTAATACATTCTAGGATATTAGTTCTGAGCTGATCGTCCCATTAAAAAGACCGCTCCCCTCTGACCACCCCGATCAATAAGCTCATCGACAAATACAAGGTCCAAGGTTGACCACTCCTTGGTGAAATATCACGCATGAAAGGATGAACTAGTGTGGCTTGTTTCAATCCTTCTCCTCTCCACTGAAATATGAAGATAAAGTCTACTAACCTTCATCGTGCAATTCAGAGCAAGCATCTGCATTGTTGTGATCATGAATGCTGAAAAGGCCACCAAGCCGTCTTTCCCCCAAATCTTACAAGATCGTGAAATTTAATAGCGTTTGTGAGATTTAGGTACTCTCTTGTAGAACAAGTTTCAGTCTCCTGTTTGGCTTGTTTCAATAATCCTGTATTTTCGGCATAGGTTTAAAATTAACTATGGTTTTCAATGGGTATTATTTTTAATAGCTGTCTTATTAATATTGCAATGGATGGTTGGAAATATTGCAATCTGAGAAGTGATTATAAATATTAGGCATGTGTAGCCCCTCAGAAATAATTCAGAAAGTGTTTTACACATCATTTGAGGGTACAAATATAGTGCCCATCTACAACTCTTTAAAGCAGCCACATCTTTTTTCTGGAACAGGGCAGTTACCTCTCTGTCCATGCTCTGAAGTATTTCTTTGAATCTAATCCAAGGCACTGAATACCCCTAATAAATACTGAGTGTCTTTTCTTCAGGAAATGTGCAGCATTTTTCCTACAAAAGTCCATTTATAGAAGCCAACTTACAGATGTTTCTTCAACCCCGATCACACACTTCTCCAAAATGTCCCAGAAATAACCCACCAGTCACAAGTTACTTTTCACTACCTTATTTCTTTGAAACGTTTTCGGTGGAAAGCAAAAGAACCTTGCTCTTTTTTCAAAAGCGGATTTAAAAAAATTGCAACAAAATTAAATCAAAATCAACCCTAAGGTTGCAGTGTTTTGTTTGAGGAAATCAATAGAGTTCAGTCATGCAGAATCTAAAGGAATTTCTAAAATGCGGGAAGAAAATAGGAAATTAGGGGATGATTCAGAAGTTGCCCAATCGAGCCAGACACTGCAAAGTTTTTAGAGGAGACCACTTTAATTCCCATTTAGTGCCCTATCCTTGCCAGTCCTCAACCACGATATTAAATTTACTGGAATTGAGATTATGTTCCATTTGTAAGACCAGACTATAATAGACGAGTGCATTTTGCTTGAATGCAATTATTATTAAAATAATCAGGATTTCTTTTTAGCCCCCTTGTGTCCTGTATTTGCTCTCAAGGTCAAAAAAAAATATGAGTAAGCTGTCACCTACTACTCTGTTGTTTTTAAAATAAGAACACAACTGTGAGCAACCAAATTTTATTTCCAGCCTCCTTTCCCCCTTCTTTAAGCTGAGCATGCCAACTGGGTTTTATGTCCAAAAATAGTTTTTTTCTTTCTGCTTTAATGCAGTTATGCTATACTTTTGACCTCTATTATGAATTTTAAATGGCCTTTAACTATTAACTAATAAAGCCTTGAATTATGAGGGAAGTCCTGTTGTTAAAATACTTACGGATATATCGTTGCAATCAGGTTTCATCTGTTCTCTTGTTACTTTGGGGTGGTCAGTGAGAAGAAGGAAGGAAGGAAGGAGAGAGGGAGGGAGGGAGGGAGGGAAAAATTATGTGATGTAATAAAGGAAAGAAAATATGGATCTGTACTGGGAAGGCAAAAATAAAAGTGTCAGAAAATAAAAATGAAGAGAGGTAGAGGGAGACAGGAAGTCACCTAAAAACATATTGTGTATGCCTTGACAGCAACATTGGAGGTAAATGAATATTGACCTTGACACAGTATACTGTGGGAACTACCCTCAACTAGAGCAGTTTTGATTGTCTTGCCAAGAAAATAATATTTGCCAAGATGCTGGGATTTTGGCAGCCACACAAGGAAGTTGGGTGGATCCAGATGGCTTGAAAATAAATTATTGTCTGTAATGATTCTGCCTGTTCTGTGAGATCATCAAGAAAGGGTCTGCTTAAGATCCCATGAACAATTAAGGTAAGGGAGACATGGGTCAGAAGGCAGGTTCAGCTATGGCTCCTACCTTCTAGAATGCACTCTCCCTGGAGATTTTTTTGGAGTTGCACTTTTGGCCTTAATACATTTCTAACTGGACTTTTGACAATTTTAATGCCTAGTGAAGATGTGGGTTGCCATCTGTTTTACTTTGGCTTGTACTCTTTCATGTTGTGAGACTACATTTTGAGAGTCTTGAACACCATTCAAGTTCTTTTGATTTTGTTACAATGAGTTAAATGAGTAATGGCAGAAATGCAGTCACATACTCCGGGCCAGCTGAAAATCAGCTATGCACATGCAGAACAGTGCAACAACAGCATACCGTGTTTTTCAATTTCTACCCATGATTTATAGTATCTCTATCAGCTGTTTTCCCTTATTTTGGGTGTTTCTATGACTCAATAAAATGACAGGTCAGAAATTCACAGAAAAATGCAAGGATATAATTGTATTGATAAATATGTTTCCAAATTTCTGTTTATTGTAGTTGTTTGATCCCATGGTTTTATTATTTGGGGAAAGAACAAGAACAAGACACTTTAAGAATTCAAATGTTTTCTTTTTCTGTTGAAATTGCTTCCACTTCTCCTCCTCCTCCTCCTCCTCATTTCTGCTTAATTTTTATCACAATTAACTAAACTTGATTTAAATAGTCTCAAGAACAGTTTCTGACATGAATATTTTAGATACTTTACCTTACATCCTGAGACTTCTCCTGACTATGTATCACATGACATATTTGAGGGATTTTTTTTGTCACCTTAATAAAAAACTCACTGACCTAAGAAAGACCCCTGTTTATTACAAGAGGCTTTGCATGAGATTCTAAAAATTTCATTGAGAATTTCAGGGATCTCTGCCAGAAGTATGGAAAGTGATTAGCTGTGAAAGAGAGGAAATTGAAGACATGATTGACATTGATTTGCTAGGCTTCACTTCCTGCTTTAATGGTCAACATTTGCTAGAATCTTTAAAAGCTAAAAAGCCAAGAAGAGGTTTGAAAAGCGTGTTTTAAATTGCACTTTAAATATACTTGTGAAAAGGGTTGAAAACCAGATGCACTTTCACTAGATCTGGTAATCTGTATAGCAGCCCCAATATTTTGCATGTGTATCAAAATTATGTATCAAAGATACTCCCATTCTTTAATTATCTTTATTTCCTTGATAATATCTAGGAAAATAAAATGGAAATAATAAGAGTATCATCATATGATAGTCTGTATAAATATGCAATGTCTGCAGACTTCCATGTTCCACAAATTATATAGGAATTCTATTCATCTTCACTGCTGTACACTGAGGGATCAATCTGTTAAGATCCTAATGAATAATTCAATTTCTCTCCATGTTATGAACACCAGAAAAATATTTTAAGTCTATCTATTAAAGCATAGGCCCCTCATGTATTGCTGCCTTATCATGGAGAGAGGGCTTGTGTATCTCAAAGAAACCATGCAGGCCATCCATGACAGACAGGTCATAGTGAAGAGTTCTGTCAAAATCTGATTTACTGGAGAAGCACATGGCAACCTACTCTATTATCCTCACCAAGAAAACCCCATGGGCAGTAACAAAAGGCTAAAGGATGCCAGAAGATGAGCCCTTCAGATTAGAAGGTATGCTACTGGGGAAGAGTGGAGGGCAATTACAAGTAGCTCCAGAAAGAGAAAAGAGGCTGGACCAAAGCTGAAAGGATGCTCAGCTGTGGATGTGTTTGGTGGTGAAAGGAAAGTCAAATGCTGTAAAAAACAAGATTGCATAGGAACCTGGAATGTAAATCTATGAACCAAGGTAAATTGGTTGTGGTGAAACATGAGATTAAACATCGACATTTTGGGAATCGGTGAACTAAAATGGACAGGGGTGGGTGAATTTAATTCAGATGACCACTACTGTGGACAAGAATCTCTTAGAAGAAATGGAGTAGCCATCATAGTCAATAAAAGAGTGAGAAAAGCAGTACTAGGGTACAATCTCCAAAACAACAGAATGATCTCATTTCAAATCCAAGGCAATCCATTTAACATCACAGTTATCCAAGACTGTGCCCCAACCACTGATGCTGAAAAAGCTGAAATTAGATAGTTCTATGAAGGCCTACAATATCTTCTAGAACTCACACCAAAAAAAAAAGATGTATTTTTCATCATAGGGGACTGGAATGCTAAAGTAGGAAGCCAAAAGTGAACTGGAATAACGGGCAAGTTTGGCCTTGGAGTACAAAATGAAAGAGTACAAAAGCTAATATAATTTTTACAAGAGAATATGCTGGTTATAACAAATACTCTTTTCCAATAACCCAAGATGTGACTCTACACATGGACATCACCAGACGGTCAATACTGAAATCGGATTGGTTTCCTTGCAACCAAATATGAAGAAGCTGTATGCAGTCAGTAAAAACAAGACCAAGAGCTGACTATAGCTCAGATCATGAGTTTCGTATTGCAAAATATAGGCTGAAATTGAAGAGTATAGGGAAAACCACAAGCCATCAGGTATGGTCTCAATTACATCCCTGATGAATATACAGTGGAGGTGAGGAATAGATTTGAGGGATTAGATCTGATAGAGTGCCTAAAGAACTATGGATGGAGATGCATAACATTGTACAAGAGATAGCTATTAAAAGTATCCCAAAGAAAAATAAATGCAAGAAAGCAAAGTGGCTTTTTGATAAAGCTTTACAAATAGCTAAGGAAAGAAGGGAAAAAAAGGCAAGGGAGAAAGGCAAGATATACCCAACTGAATGCAGATTTCCTGAGACTAGCAAGGAGAGATAAGAAGGCCTTCTTAAATGAACAAGGCAAAGTAATAGAGGAAAACAGTCAACTGGGGAAGACTAGAGATCTCTTCAAGAAAATAGGAGAAGTCAGGAGAATGTTTCATGTAAAAATCAGCATGATAAAGGACAAAAATGGTAGGGACCTAAGAAAAGCAGAAGAGTTTAAGAAGAAATGGCAGGAATACGCAGAAGATCTATACAAGATCTAAATGTCCCTGATAACCCTATGGTGTGGTTGATGACCTAGCATTGGACATCTTGGAGAAAGAAGTCAAGTGTAATTAAAAACAAGTAGCAGAGGTGACAGTATTCCAGCTGAACTATTTAAATTCCTGAAATATATGCTGTTAATATGTCAGCAAACTCAATAGGAGCCACAGGATTGGAAAAGATAAGTTTACGTTCCAATCTCAAAGAAGGACAGTGCCAAAGAATGTTCAAACTACCATGCAAATGCACTCATTTCACATGCTAGCAAGTTTATGCTCAAAATAATACAAACTAGGCTTCAGCAGTATGTGAACCAAGAACTACCAGAAGTACAAGCTGGGTTTCGAAGAGGTAGAGAAATCAGAGATCAAATTGCCAACATTTGCTGGAAAAGAAAGGAAAGAAAAGCAAGGGAGTTCCAGAAAAACATCTACTTTTGCTTCATTGACTACACTAAAGCCTTTGATTGGTGGATCACAACAAACTGTGCAAATTCTTAAAGATATGGGGGTATCAGACCACCTTACTTGTCTCCTGAGAAACCTGTAAGTGGGTCCAAAAGCAACAGAAGTGGACATGGAACAACAGACTGGTTCAAAATTGGGAAAGGAGTATGACAAGGCCATATATTGTCATCCTGCTTATTTAACTTATATGCAGAGTACATCATGCAAAATGCTGGTCTGGATGAATCACAAGCTGGAGTTAAGATTGTGAGGAGAAATATCAACAATATTATGCAGACGATACCACTCTAATGGCAGAAATTGAAGAGGAGTTAAAGAGCCTCTTGATGAGGGTGAAAGAGGAGAGTGCAAAAGCTGGCTTGAAACTCAACATTAAAA
>JANHZU010009557.1:175109-194018 GCA_032468055.1 Acrochordus granulatus | reverse complement strand
CAGCCCAAGGTTCAAGTCCCTGACATCTCCATTTGGGCTGCAAGATTTCCTGTATGAAACTTTGAAAAATGGCTGCCAGGACCCCAATTACTACTCTCCTAGAGTATTAATCAAATATAATATGTATAAGTCATGAACCAGCATATCCTAGCAGAATAATAGTTGGATTTATTAGGCATCTCTCTAGGCTACTCAGCTACTCTTGTTCATTTGAATGGACTACTAAACAGGACTGCTTTGGGGATGTAAGTGGGGTGGCTATAATATATATAATAAATAATATATTAACTTCTTGTTAACCACCATGTTAATAGCTTCAACTAGATTTGAGTATACAGTATCAGAAAACAGCAACTGCATTCACAATCTGAAATAGCCAGATTCTAACCCGTTTCTTTTTAGTGGGTCAGATCTGAAGCTTGGAGGAAATACTTGACTATACTCGTGAGTTCTCTTCTTTGGGAAGTAGCTAGTTGGTCGCTTATTCTGAGGACTACAGGTAGTCCTCGATTTACAACCATAATCCCAGGCTCAATTATGGTTGTAAGTCATTGTGGTCATTAAGCAGATCACCATGTGACTGAGCCTCATTTTATGGCCTTTTTTCAGTGGTTGTTAAGTGAACACTGTGGTTTTTCAGCAAATTTGTTTCATCCAATGAAGTTTTTTTGCTGGAAACTGGAAGCAGACACTGAAAGCTCACAAAAAAATGCGAAAAGTTGCAGTCATGTGACCGTGAAATGTTGCAAACAACTGTCAGTGTGAGTGGTTTTCAAGCTCCAAATGTGAACATATGACTGTGAGGGTGTGCGTGGCCACTGGAACTTCAAAACTGGGTCATAAGTACTTTTGAGAGGTCTCTCATAACTTCCAATGGTCACTAAGCAACTGGTTATTATGCGAGGACTACCTGTACTATGAACTGAAAAACAGATGTAACATCAGATGCATAATTGTGGTCTCTTAAATCAGGGGATATACTTCTCTTGTTTTTTCCTTGTTGAGAGCCACACGAGGGCAATAGATAGCGAGAAGTCATCCATTTCTTGACCACCTCTTCATAAAATGGAGGGAGAATGCTCCATTTAAAGTGTGAAAGGTATTTTTCAGGCTAGTTTTAGATGGCTTTCTATTTTATACTCTGAAAAAAAATCAGGAATCTTTATTTTCAAGGAAACCATAATTGCGCTTCCTGATAATGTCAGTGACTAGTTATTCAGTTTAAATCTTTTTCTCTTTTCAAACTTTTATTAGCAGTGGATTTTTAAAAAAGATTGATCAGTACATAGTTGCAATTGACTGTTGGTCTTCCGTAAATGTTGTTTTTGGCTGCAACTCAGACAGAGTGACAGTTCAAGTGAAAACAGGTGTCTTGTTACTTCAACTGCAGCTAATACATGCATTTAGGCAACTGCCAGAACTTCAGATCCGTGCTGTAAGTCCCTTTTTCAAGTAGATTGTAACTCTGAACGGTTGCCAAGTGATCAATTGTAAGTCAAGGACTACCTATATTCACATTAGTCACTAACATGCTTGACATTTCCTGATCTGGTGGCTTGTTCAAACTTTCAGTTTGATTTTTCAGTGCTATACTGTATGTGTTAAAAACATTGCAGTCTGTAATCATGGTTTAAAAATGATCTCCTGATGCAGTGCATTAAATGGTATTCATAGCTCTCATGTATCTATGAGAGCTCCTCTTAGCAGTGTAGAGTACTAATGTGGTGCCCATTCAAACTTTCTCCTATGATGCTGGAAATATTGCTTGAAAATGACTTATTCCAAGTTCACTGGCTGAGTGAAGTGAGGGTTTTGAATCAAGTCCTGTGCAAACGTCTCCCTTAATTAAGGTTAGGATAAAGCTTTACGCAGAGTCAGAAGGTAGCGTTGCATTTGAATATGCCTGCTTGAAATCTGACTGATCTTCATTCCTAAGAAGGTAAAGAGAAGCGCTGTGATAGTGAAAAATTAAGAAGACTGAGATAATAGAGGTTGAGGAGGCTGCAAAATCACATTGCATGAGTGGATCTTTCAGATTAGTTGGGCATTTGAATGGTGTGATTGTCTAGCTATGGTTCTTGGGGCCACTGGAATGGACCACGTAACACCTCTGCTCCGTGAGCCGCACCGGCTGTCAGTCTACTTCTGGGTGCAATTCAGGTCGTTGGTTTTGACCTTTAAAGCCCTTCATGACATGGTCCAGGTTACACCTGAGGAACCCTCTCACCCCAGTGGGACAATCCACCCCACTAGGGCTGGCAGAAGAGGAATGCTGCGGACCCCGTTAGTCAAGGAATTTCGGCTGGCGGGGTCCAGGAGAAGAGGCTTTTCTGCTGTGGCTCCCGTCCTGTGGAACATCTTGCCCCCTGAGGAGAGGTCTTCTCCCATCCTTTTAGGCTTCCGAAAGGGCCTGTAGACCTGGCTCTGCCAGCTGGCTTGGAGCACCAATGGGGGTATGTCAGCACGGAGGTGGCTAGTAGATTAAGATAGTTGCATCTTCCCCCATATATGCCCCTCCCTTCCCTTTCTGCCTGGTTAATTTTAAGTTAATTAATTGAATAGTCATATCTGTGGTTTTAATATTTTTTATTGTGAGCTGCCGAGAGTCGCTTTCTGAATTTGGTGGCATATAAATATGATAAAATAAATAAATCTGCAGCCTTCTACTAGTCTTTATCAGTAGAACACGCAAGCCAGAATATTTTGGAGAAAAGCAGTGTCTGTCCAGCCGGAAGGCCAAAACAAAACTCTTAAGAGAAAAGAGAATATGGAAGCCGACTTCAGGATGTTCCTCAGTCCTTGCTACTTAGACATGTTCTTTGTTCTTAGACATGTTCCTCAGTCCTTGCTACTTAGACATGTTCATACTCTTTGAAAGAAGGTAACAGGAGTACCTGTCACAAAATAAATGGGAAAGGAGCAGAAACTCCAAATGTTGCTCAGCCAAGTGGTGTAGATTGCATAGCTGGGATTGTTTTCTAAAAGATGACAAGCTTCAAAAGCTGTGACAGGTCTGTTTAATCATTTCAGGGGCTCGAATAGGGAATTGGATGAACAAGCGAAAAAGCTACCAACAAATTGCACAAGGGAAATGCCCATGGATCTGCATTAATCATTGTCTTTGGTGATGTTTTTTTGGCTGTGAAAAGACCAGTTTTAAGCACTCATAATATGGAAAAAAAAATAGCTCATCAGGTATTCCTTGAGTTAAGACCATAATGGAGCCTGCTGGCCTTATGATTTTATGACCTTTTTTGTGGTGGTTGTTAAGTGAATGCTGTAATCATAAAATCAGCCCTGCAGTTGTTAAGCGGACCTGTTGTTTGCTATGGCACGGTTTTGCCGAAAACTGCAAGTGCCAATTTTCGACAAAACCATGGTAAATATAGCCATGGTGCCAAGGACCCAGAGTGCAGTCTTGTGACCATGTTTTTTTTTCTCAACTTCAAGTCCAGGTCATAAGTCCCTTTTTTCAAGTCCATTGTAAGTTTGAACGGTCACTAAGTAACCCGGTCATAAGTTGAGGACTACCTGTACTCAATTTAAATCCTTGGAGATGGCTCCCAGTCAGAAGAAGACATTACTAAATTAGATGAGACAGTACCCTCACTTGGTGCAAAATAGCTTTGTCATAAATTATAGGATACAGTAGCCCTGTTGGCCAAAACCTAAGGTACAGGTATGACAGGGCTTAGTGGTTAAGATGCTGAGCTTATTGGCTGGAAGGTTGGCAGCTCCAGTTCAAGACCCAGGTGCCACATAACAGGGTGAGTTCCCATTATTTGCCCCAGCTCCTGCCAACGTAGCAGTTCAAAAGCTTATAAAAATGCAAACAGATAAATAGGTATCTCCTAAATTGGTGGGAAGCGAACAGTGTCCTTTGTGCCTTGGCATACAATCATGCAAAGTTCCCGTCAGCTAAGGAATTTCGTCTTCTTTGCTGTGGCTCCTGCCCAATGGGACATCTTGCCCCTCAAGCTGAGGGCTGCCCCCTCCCCGATGGCCTTCCGGGAGGGCCTTGAGACCTGGCTCTGTGAGATGGCCTGGGGCTCCAGGGGGGCTTCTCATCATCACGGAGGTGGCTGATGGATTCTTAGCCATCCTCACCCCCCTTTTTTATAGACGAAATCTTTTTAGCTCACCTCGCTAGTCTGCCAGGTTTTTTGTTTTTATTTTAATGTTTTTATTTTATTTTTATTTTAATTAATGTTTTTAATGAATGTTTTTAAAGTTCTTGTTAGCCGCCGGGAGTCTCTGAATTTTGGCGGCATACAAAATAAATACATGAATGAATGAATGAATGCCAACCACATGACCATGGAAGCATCTTCAGTCAACACTGGCTCTTTGAAGATGAGCACTGCCCCCTAGAGTTGGACATGACTAGCAGGTGAAATGTTACTTTTTTATGATAGTCATCACATAGCGATATAATTATGGCAACTCCCCTAATATATGTCAGAATGCCAAAATGTCTGCTATAAAGAAATGTCACCTTTCCCAGAATCTGAGATAGCAGCTTCATGCCAGAAAGAATGGAACAGGGATTTCCAGTCTGTGCGTTGTTTTCTATGAAGATTATCATTCCACCCTTTCTTTTTCTTGTACCCAAAGTTGGTATAAATGTCACAGTGGATCTGGATTATTCCTTTTATCACAGGGTTGGGGAGTGTGGGGTTCCTCACCTGTTGCTGAGCTAAATTTCTCAGAATGTTGACTTGGCCGTGCTAGTTGGATCTGTGGGAATTGTGGTTCAACAACATCTGGAGGGCACAGATCCCTTCTAATATTAATGCTAAGAACTATAAAACCTCATGAATGTAAAATAAAAAGAAGTAAATACTGGAGAGAATGCTTTCTTGAAATGAAATGTTCTGAATATGCTGCTATCAAGTTCCTTATGCTGGAAAACTATTCTTTTGTATATGGAAGGTTCTAATGGCTGAATTATTCTGATTGATGATGTCTGATCACGCCATTCAGGACTTTCAAAGGACAAAATTTGTTTCTTGAATGCCTACTCAGCCAATTCAGTTTCTTGTCTCCTTTCCAAGCATTTTGTTGTAAGAAAAGTGCAGCAGTGGTGTTTTCTTCAGCTGTGTTTTCTAAAACAGAGAAAAAGCTTATTTCTTAATCATTTCTAAGCCCTATTCAATAGTAGAGATTGCAGTTGTTCTTGAATCATTTTCTATTTTTTTGTGTGTAAATCATTGTGTACTTGATAAAACTTTTAAAAAAGATTAAGTTGGAAGATGCAACTTTCCCTAACCAATTTATGGATTTGAAGAGAAAATTAAGCTTGTATTTCTTCCTTGGAGTTTCAGAGGTTTCTTACAGATGGTAACGTTGAGGGTAAAGATAAAGGCTATTCCTTTCAGTTGTGTCCTACTCTGGGGGGCAGTGCTCATAGCCAAAGAGCCAGTGTTGTCCAGAGATGCTTCTGTGGTCATGTGGCTGGTATGACTGTACGCCAAGGTGCACAGAATGCTGTTTAGGTGGTACCTATTCTCTACTTTCCTTTTTATTGAACTGCTAGGTTGGCAGGAGCTGGGGCAGACAACAGGAGTTCACCCTGTTGCATGATAGTGCTTGAGTCTCAAATTCAGGCTGCTGAAATTCAAGCCCAACATCTTAACCATTGGGCCATGGCTGGAAGGTCGGCAGCCTGAGTTTGAGACCGAAAAAGTGCCGTGTAATGGGGTGAGCTTCCATTATTTGCCCCACCTCCTACCAACCAAGCAATTCAAAAGCATGTAAAAATGCAAATAGAGAAATAGGTATCAATTTGGTGGGAAGGTAACAGTGTTCCATGCACCTTGGCATGTTGGCCATATGTTCATGGAAGTATCTTTGTCCATGCTGGCTCTTTGACTATGAAATGGAAATGAGCACTGCCCTCTAGAGTTGGACATGACTGGCAGGGAAGCCTTTGCCTTTTTAACTTCTAGGGACTTAATATACATAGTCCTTGACCACTCAAATTTCCAAGAGATCCCCCAAAAGGTACGTATGACCTGGTTTCAAAGTTCTGACAGTACTTCCTCCCAGCAGTCACATAACCGCATTTTGGGTGCTCTACAACTGGTTCACATTTACAGCTGTTAGCAACAACCAGCAGTGACATGTACATGACTTAGGACATTTTTGCCAAAAACTGGTGTTATTATTAAAATTAGATGGGTCACCTGATGACCTACTTTACAATTGTCATGACTTAACAACCATAAAGGGCAGGCCCCATTACAAGGACTCTCTGTAAATTTTTTTTTCTTGAAAAAAGAAACCATAAAGTGTATTTATATTTTATAATGTCTATTTTTATAATGTCTTGACTTGGAGTCCATAGATCTCTTGGTGTTTGTGAATAGATTTCAGGGGTCCATAAACTTGGATAAGAAAAAAGTTGCAACATAATTTTCCTTAACCTCTAAGTGAAATTTAGCTTGTCTTGCTATTGATTTATTAGATTAATTAAGAAGCATGTATATTACTTTACTTCCATATTTGTTATTCTTTGATGTTTTAATGGTTTTATTTTATTTTTAAGTGCTTTTAATTGTTATTAGTGTTGTTAGCCGCTGAGAGTCTTCGGATTTTGGTGGCATATAAATAAATAAATATTTTGATAGCTGTATCTGAGCATATTTGGTTTCCTTTGGGATCTTGTTACTTTCTTGCTCACCATTAGTATTAAAATTGCATGTCCAAAAAGTTTTTCCCCATCATGGAGTTAACTGATTTATGTATAAAAATCATTTGTGGGCAAAAATTATTTAGTGGACAAAAAAGGAACAAGCCTTCCTTTGTCATAGAGTCCATATGTATGCATTTTATTTTATTAAATATATTTTCTGAGAAGGGGTTTGCCCCTAGACTCAAAGGAGTCTGTAGAACAGAAATACTAACAAAAACATTTCTTTGTCAATGATGTAAAAATAACTTTTAGAAAAAGCACTGGATGATCTGTAGGTTGTGTGTAACATTTGCACTAACATTTGAATGCTGCCAATAATTTGGTAGAAAATGATAGAAATACATCTTTGGTGTTATAATTGGAAAGAAAAAGAAAAACCCTTGCAAGAGTTGCCTGAGTTGCATTTGTCAGAAAAGTGTGTTCAGTTGCTGTGCTCTTATAGGGTAAAGGTTTCCTCTGCCCACTGGTATCTGTGGTGGTCATCTCCAGTTCACAGCTGAGGGAGCCAGGGTTTGCCTGAAGACGCTTCTGTGGCCATGTATCAGCATGCCTATTTGCCAAGGCACATGGAACACTGTTACCTCCCCACAGAACTGGCAATACCTATTTCTCCATTTGCATTTTTACATGTTTTTGAACTGCTAGGTTGGCAGGAGCTGGGACAGGTAATGGGTACTCACCCCATTATCGGCATCTGGGACTCGAACTCAGGCTGCCACCCTTCTGGCAGACAAGCCCAGCGTCTTGTAATGGGCACTCACCCCATTATCGGTCCCCGTGCCCCTTAATAAGTGCTCTTGATCCTTATACATTATCCCGTGTGTGATTCTGAAAATGAATAGTATCATAGACATTCTTTAAGTTCTTCCTTGCTGTTTTCATGGTCAGTTTGGATCTGCCTGCCTTTATTGAGGAAATATTAGCAAGCAATTTCAGAGACACAGGGAATCCTCAACTTACAACCATTTGTTTAGCAACCGTTCTAAGTTAGAGTGGCACTGAAAAAAGGTGACTTATGACTGATTCTTGTACTTAGAACTGTCATAACATCCTCTCAGTCACATGAATAAAATTTTGGCACTTGGCAACTGGAACGTGTTTATGACAGTTGCAGCAGCCTGGGGTCATGTGATTGCCATTTGCCACCTTTCCAGCTGGCTTCTAACAAGCAAACTCAGGGAAGCCAAATTTGCTTAGCAACTGTGTAATTCACTTAACAACTGTAGTGATTTGCAAAACAACCATGGCAAAAAAGGTCATAAAATTGGGCATGACTTATTTAACAACCTCCTTGCTTTGCAAGGGAAATTCTGGTTCCAATTGTGGTCATAAGTCAAGGTACCTGTATAAACTTTTGCTAGCAGCATACAGATAGGTATGTTGTAAATATCTGTTGTAAATCTTAGTAGGAAAGAAAGAAGACTGAAGGATGTATGGATTGTAAATGGATATAATCCATATTACAAATGCCAAAGCCTGCCTACTGAGAGGTGTTCCAATTATACTGTCTTTTTTTCCAGAAGAGAAAATAGTTGGTTAAGAGAAGTAAAATAAAAATTGGGAGGAGGGGAAGGTCCTGTCTGCCAGACCAAGAATTCACCATGCTTGATTTTAATGCTGTTGCAGATGCTTCTGAGAAAAGCATATCAAGCCCTGAACATCCTCAAAATTTGGAATTCAGAGACAGATGTTGGTCTGAACATGCATCCTTCTTTTAGTAAATAGGCTGAAAGACCTCCATACAGAATTGCATTTTGGGAGTTGAAGTCCATGCATTAAAGTTGCTGAGATTGAGAAACGCAACAGTTAAGTTGATGGGCTTGTCAGCCAGAAGGTTGGCAGCTTGGCACCCATTACGTGCTCCAGCTCCTGCCAACCTAGCAGTTCAAAAACATGTAAAAATGCAAGGAGATAAATAGGAACCATCTAAATTGGTATGAAGGTTACACGCTCCATGCGCCTCATTGTATATCATGCTGCCCAGATGACCACAGAAGCATCTTCGGACAAACGTGAGCTTCCTCGGCTGTGAATCGGAGATGAGCACCATCCCCTAGAGTCAGACACAACTGGACTGGGGAACCTTTACTTTTATCTTTATTGGAGACTGCACTTCTCTATAGTGGAGGGCCTCCTTGGTCATAGAAAAGGCCTTTGTCTCCACTGATTTCTCTAAGAGATGTTTATCTTCTTCCTCATCATTGGGAAGGAAAAAAAACAAAACAAAACCTAGAAATATAAATCTATCTGTGAAGTAACTCAGTCTCATGGAGCCTTGTGAGTTTATTTACAGTTTAATGATGTCTGCGGATTTTAAGTTGAATTTCTTGCTTGGAGTCCAGAGTCTTGACATTTCTAATGTGGAGATGAATAAGTGATGTCCAGGGGATTTTCATTTAAAGATGTGTCAAAAGTCAGAGGTTGGGAGTTAACAGATGGTAACTGCGCTCCGGATATTTTTCTTTTTAAATGAATTTGTCTCTTTCATGCAGAGTATGCTGCCTTTCTCTTAGCAAATTTGCTTTATAGTTTGCTTTAGAGTCAGAGATAGTGACTTGTTTGAAACCTAGATGAATGTTAACATTGAGAAGTCTTTTCAATATGGATCATATCTAGACTTAGCAATCTTACTATCCAGTTTTGTAAAATTACCACAAGTTATGTTTTTTCCTGAGTTTGAAACTATATAGAACTGCAGGACGTAGTTCCATAAATTACTTAAAGTCTTTTAACTGACTTGAAAAGGAGTCATTGATTCTTTACAACATCTTATTATTTAATAAAAATAAAGTTGCCTCCTACTTGAGTGACTCCTGGTGACTAACATGAACTTGCCCATATACAGGTACTCCTTGACCTTATGACCATAATTGAGCCCCACAATTATGGCCATAAGTCATGATGGTTGTAAAATGGGTCACTGCATGATTGGACACAATTTTATGACTTGTCATAAAAACACAGTGGTCGTAAAGCAAACATGGTGATCGTTAAGCCAATCCATTGCTCACTATGGGGCCATTTTTGCCAGAAACAGGAAGTAAACAGAAAAAATGTAAATTGCAGTCACATGACTGTAGGGTGTGCAACAGCCATAAATGCAGGCTAGTTGCCAAGTGCCCAAAAATGCAGTCGTGTAACTGCGTGAGAGAAGTGATGTCACATTTTTGTAACTGGGACATAATTAGCTTTTGGGAGTCAGTTATAACTTCAGACAAAGTCAAAGACTGCCTATAATTTTCTTGGCATGATATCTTTGTGGTTTGCCATTGTCTTAAGCAATCTTTTAAAGTTTTCCAGTTTACTTCATAACTCTTGATTTCTTTGCTAGTGTTCCATCAGATGACTCAACTTTCTAGTGTTGATAAAAATTGAACTTAGGAGGAATTTTCATGAAAGAAACATTCTTAATTATTCTTGCACAAGAAGAAAGGAATCTTCGAAAACAATTCTTGCCATGATACATGCATCAAGAATCACATAAAAACTTTTTAAAACTTATGTTCTTTGGCATTCTAGATCGATTTCCATGGTACTTTTTAAGTCAGAATGATAACTTTACTAGTATTTTTAAATATTTCTTGTGTTTTTTTGAGAATATTTCTGGGCTATGCATTATGGCAGTAAAAATAATTTCCAAATAAAGCTGAGTCAGCGTAAAATAATTTGAGCCATTGACATAAAACATCTTAATGACTGAAATCAGGGCCTGGGGTGAAACTGCCCCAGGGCTCTGCTTCAGCCCCAGCCCAGCTTTTAGGCTTTCAGTCTTGAAGCAAACTACAGTATATTAAACAAGATGATATTGTAGCACCGTTTTTGCACAGCTGGAATATGCATATGTATTCTTGCCTCTGAGAATCAAAAGCTTTACAAATCTAAAATAACTTTAGACATGAAAGAAAGCTCAATCTGAGATACAGCCGCATCCATATCAGTTTACAAGCTTTTTTATTAATTTAAGCTTTTTTATTTTTCCAAAACTGGATAGTTTGTGCAACTAAACATGTTAAAGCACATAGCATGAGCAGCATATTATTATATTAGAGGCCAGAATTAGAATACTCTTCCAGAGTAGTGTAATTCTGCTTTTTCTTGTCCTCTCCTGGCTGGAGAATTCTGGGAGTTGAAATCCACACAACTTAAGTTGCCAAGGGTGGACACCCCTGGTTTAATGAATTCCTGGGAAATGCTGTATTCATGGTCCTATGTATTTTGAGGTACCTTTCCCAAATTAAACCCTGGTGAGCTCCATTAATTTCCCTGATGACTTTTTTGGCTACCCAGATAATAAAACAAGAAGAAATCTCTGGCATCTTTTATTTAGAATTAACTTTTGTACCAGAATTCCCAGCCTGATGTTTTGTTTATGTTTGCTTATGGTTGGTTTTTGGGGTGGTTGTTGGAGGAGGGCTTCCCGTTTCTGATTTATTTGGAATATGTCAAGTTTTGAATCTTGACTTGGACCTAACACAGCACTGGATATTTTCTAAAGAAGGAGTGTCCAACCTTGGCAACTTTAAGATGTGTGGACTTCATCTCCCAGAATGCTATGCTGGCTGAAGAATTCTGGGAGTTGAAGTCCACATATCTTAAAGTTGCTAAGGTTGGACCCCTCTATTCTGAAGCGTTTAATCATTCCTATGAAAAGAGGTACCAGATAAGTATGATTAGGCAGTCTGTTATGCTTGGTGGAAATAGGACTTTTGAAAACAATTGCGTATTATCACCCTTTTTTATCTCTCTCTTTCTGTCTTTCTAGGAACATTTTAGTAGACAAGCCCAATGATCAATCTTCACGGTGGTCTTCTGAAAGCAACTACCCCCCACAGGTAAGTTTTAGTTGTACATTGGTGTTGAATCCTGAACATAGCTGACCGAAAGTCATTCTGATTAAATAAATGTTAAATTGCATTCTGTTTATTTTAATTTTTAGTTGGTAGGGTAAGTTGGTATTAAACTTGTAAATACTATCTAATTAAATCTGTGTGACCTCTTGATGTTCATCAAACAACCTTTCTCTATGTTTTGAGAAAATGAGCCAGGAGTCATTGGCCTTCTTACATGGCAGGCATGTTTGAAAATGGTGCTGTGGGTATCTAAAAAAATTAGACAATTAAAAAATTAGATAATTAAATTAGATAACCAACATTACCATGAAAGATCACTTTGATACCATGAGAAATTTTGTACAATTGAGATATTTCTTATAAAAAGCTTTTAAAAATGGAGAGTATGCACTATTTGAGAGGTTATATATATGGTAAATCTGAGCACAAAGCATTGCCTCTCTGAATAATTGTTTTTTCTATATTATGGCTTTTACGGTTTGGATGGTTTTCATAACATACTCTGCTTCTCTGTAACTTAAAATCAGTAATTCTTTACATTATGGGATGATTATTTTATTTATTGTGTCATATTAAAATTTCAAACTGCCTGACTCCCAGCATCACCAGGCAGTTCACAGATAAAATACACAGAACAATCAAATAATACTGTAATAAAAACTAAGTATGAAAAATGGCACAAAGTGGTCAACAACCAAACAAAACTACATTGCGCTAAAGAAGATTTAAATTACCCTTGCCAAAGACCTGGGTGAAGACCAGGATTCCGTATGAGGCTCACAAAGCATCACTTTGTGTGATGTCCTTCTGATATTTTAAGAAGGTTTTCCTATCATCTTTTTTCCCCCCTTGGGGCTAAAGATGTACAACTAGTCTCTTTTTAAGGACTTTCAGTCTTCTTTATTGCCTTTTTCTGAAGCTGTTGCAGTTTCTCTGAATCCTTCTTAAAGTATGGTTCCCAGAACTGGGACAGGTACTTCAGTGGTAACTGCGGGAGAAGAGAGGACTGAGTTGGTGGGAGGTGTCAAATGTGGGATCAGCCTTGAGTCTCTACGTAGCCACAAATTTAATAGACCCAGCCCTTCCTGATGGCCATTGGACCTTATCTTCCAGCCATAGGTGTTCAACTGCCACTTGGGCACATTCTTGTAAATATGCAAAACCAAATTTGTTAGCATGAATCTCGCTGCCTAGGTCTGGTCTTTTGCTCCTGACAGTAACAACCCAAAGCAGTGGAACTGTTATTTTTCATGATTTGGAAACTAAATTTCTACTGATGCAGCTAAATCTGTATTTACCTTTCTAGAAGCTGCCTGATTTATATTCAGTTTGTAATCAATTACAATTCTAAGTTTTTTAAAAAAAGAATGGGTGGCATAACCGATACCCCATTCTATACCTGTCCATTTGTTTTGTATCTTAAGTGAAGATTTTGCATTTGCATACATTTAATTATTACTTTAAGCCTATTTTTTAATCCATTAAGATGATTTTCTGTCATGTAGAATGTTAGCTGTTACATCCAGTTTTGGGTTTTCTGCAAAACCTGAGATGTATTATTATTATTAACATTCATGTACATTGCCCAGGCCAGTTTAGTCCCTCATTAATTTGATGCCTTTATTTGAGTATGATTTTGGCACAATTTGGTTGTCGTGCCATCCACTTTATCTTTAACATGGCACTTTATCCGGTACTTTATTGAAAACAAGTTATATTATGTCCCTTCCCACAGTCTAGTAAACAAATGATGCAATAAAAATGACTTACAATTAATCTATCAAATAAGTTTCTTGACAAACAAAACTTGCAATAACTTATTTCTTTCCTGATCTTCACAGATTTAACGCTCTATAATCTGTTGTAGAATCTTTCCAGGTGTTAATTTTGCAGTTGCAGGTGTGAGATGAGTGGCAAATAAATAAAAATAATTTTGGATTGACTTGTTTACAGTTTGCTGGACCCTGGTCTACTCATCCATTCCCCAGAAAGTAATACCCGAAAGTAATACCCGGAGTCATGGGGACTCCGGTCCAGAACCCATGAGGGTTGTGGGGACCCTACAGTGGTGAACCTGAGAGCTGGTATTGGGACTCTGCAGGAATGAATCCAGAAATAGCAGGGGCAAATTGTGTCTGCTGCAATTCTGGAAAGCAAGTTGCCGGGTCCTGCTGCTTTGAACACACAGTGTCAATCAGTTTCTCTCTTTTTTATTGCTTTTCATCAAATTATATGCTTTAATTACTGTATTCCGATTATGGGAGATCTTCCACCAGGTCTTCCTTATTTCTTCCTTATGCCTATTAAACTTTATTCACTTTCTGTACAAAGAGCCAAAGCTTGTCTTGTTTATTTCCAATTCTCTGGGCATTTGTATTTAGACTAATGTTTCTCAGCTGTAACAATTTGAAGCTGTGTGGACTTCAACTCCCAGAATTCTTGCTGGCTGGGGAGTTCTGGGAGTTGAAGTCCATACAGCTTAAAGCAGCAAAGGTTGAGAAATACTGGTGTAGACAATGAAAACAATGAATTTTCTGAGCTAATATTCATTCTGATTTTTCATTGAGTGGTCAAGAGCCTCCCTATCCTCTAATATAGCTGAATTCCCAGCACTTTCTACACAAGCATTTGCCTTTAACTGGTGATGAAAACTCTGAAAATATTCTTTCTGTCTTATGGGTGTAGCTCTCCATGATCTAAAATAAATCCTTGGATTCTTTTAAAGAACAGCCTTTTTGGCCATTTCCTTCCTGTTTTTTTTTCCTGCTGTGCATAAACCAACTTCTGCAGCCTGGTTGTTTTTTGTTGTAACAGAGGAAGTAATAATAAACTAATAATACAGGAAATAATAAAAGTTTCTTTGTCGGGATAGCAGGTTTAAATGACTTGGGTTCCTTGAAAGGAAAGGTCCACTGCTCTCCTGCTTTCTTTTGCCATCTGGAATCCCAGTCTCTAATGTGCAGAACATTTAGATGGTTGGCGAACATTAAGCACTAAGGAAAATGCCTCTTCTAACTTAAATTTCAGCTAAAAATAACTAGCTAAATAATCATGTTCTGTGCTTCCTCCGTGAGTTTACCAGATGGCCTTTATTAGTTCCTCTTGGCAGAAATTGCTCTACGCAATAGTTAGGAGTGTGATAATGAGATACTGGCATTGTCTGAAAAGTATTAAGCTTTTTTTTTTTATTAGCCAAGAGCTTGAGGGACTTCATGTGGATCTGAAGTTTTGGCATTATAACTGACCATCTGTAGGGCAAGGAATTTCATGGGTTGTTTTGAATGGGAAACTCAAGGGATAATTACTGGGCTGCGTATTAATAGGAGCATTGATGGTTGGAAGAAAGGAAGCACATCTATCTCCAAGTAGTAATATTTGGGTTTATTAGGTTTCTCTTTGTTCTGCAATATGATCTTCTGGTTTGTCCACATAAGAATCCACATTTATTTTGAATATTTATTTATTAAACTTGTATGCCGCCAATGTCACCGAGGCAACTCTTTATACAGTCTTTTATTTAAATGTACTTTATTTTAGAGTACTATATTTTATTAGCATATTTCAGTTCCCATAGTCATGACAAGACAACCCACAGTGGTTTACAACCCATAATTTATAATACATGCTTAGTTAATGAAACACAGAATCAAAGCAATACAATAAATAACAATAAAACTGCAAAAAACAGTGCCTTGTGAAGTAAGTTTTATAAGGAAGCTGAATGTTGAAGTGGAAGAAAATTTCACCTGACAGACTTTTGTGTTAGTGTTGTATTCAAACATTGAGCCCTGTCAATGTACTGTACTTTGGGCTGGTTCATACAGGATTTATTCAATTATTTTCTAAAAAATGTGTATATAATGTATGCTTTTCTATGTAAGTGTGTTTGAGATAGAGATCAAGCTTTGTCCCCAATATAGCGTGCATAATATTTAACTTAATACATATCATAATGTAGCAATAAGAATTGGAAAAAAGTATAAACAAGCCATCCAACCAAATGAATTGTATATATTAAAAACAAAACTACATTAGCCTAATGATAATTTCCCCTAAAACTACAAAAGGAATCTTTTCATAAATGTATATTTAAAAATGTGAAGTGGAAATGACAGCTTCATGAGAGAGCAAGAATTATCAGCTCCTTGTCAGTCCTCAACTCCATACTGTAGAAAAATATATTATCCATTTAAAAATAATCTATGCCAGAGGTTATAGATTATATAGAGATTATAATCTTGGCAAATTTATGATGTGTGTGGATTTCCACTTCTAGAATGTTGGGAGTTGAAGTCCACACATCTTAATGTTGCCAAGGTTGGACACTCTTAATCTATGCTTTGCTGGTTTTGTGTTAAAGTTCTCTCTACTTTGAGATATTTGGGATTGTTATTTGAAAAAGAACACAAAGACCCATGTACATCTTTTTTCCTCTCTCCCTTTTAGTATTTGATCATAAAACTTGAAAGACCGGCTGTTGTACAGAGTATCACATTTGGAAAATATGAGAAGACTCATGTCTGTAATTTAAAAAAATTTAAAGTCTTTGGTGGAATGAACGAAGAAAACATGACGGATCTTTTATCAAGGTAAGATGGTTATCAGCTCACCTCACAGGGTTGCTGTTGTGGGGAAAATAGGAGGAAGAAGGTGTGTTAAATATGTTTGCTGCCTTGAATTGTTTATTAAAATAATAAAGGCAGGATATCGATAAATAAAATTTCTTTGGTGCCTATCATAACAAGGCTAAGAAAGTGAAGGTTCGGTTTAATGTTTTAAGAAAAAAATCTCATCCTTTTACCCCTTTCTGTGTGGTTTATGTTTTCTTTTTTTACATTACCCCGGTGACACAAATGCCATCATAGATAACAGGGATGTAAACCAAGATTTTTGCTATTTGCTTTCTGATAATTTGTGGATATCCCAGAATAATGATGGGAGTTCCTGTAAGAAAACTGAAATATTTCTGTTACCTTTAGATTCTGCTGCATGTGTTCAAAGTACTATAGAGTTATTTTACAAAGAGAGAGAAAAATGCTTCCAAATTGATTTTTGATTTATCAATTTTCAAATTAAATTTTAACTTCCCAAATTGATTTTTGATGTTTCAACTCTTCAAAATATTCAAACCTGATATTCTAACTTAAAAGTAGGAAAATGTTATATAGAAAAGAAAATTGCCCTGGTCAGGATGATTGCTGGTGGCCTTCTGCTCCTTAATGGCCTTTTATAGCTACCTGCTTATCAAATATGAAACTTGTCGACTAATTCACAAATTCCTGGTCACCTTGAATAATCTTTCTTGTTATTTTCCTTTACAGTGGCTTAAAGAATGATTATAACAAAGAAACATTTACTTTGAAGCATAAAATTGATGAGCAGATGTTCCCTTGTCGATTTATTAAAATAGGTAAATCTATATTTGTTTTCCTGATTTTTTTCAGTACTTCTATCTCTGGCTCTTCCTCAGCTTTGAGATGGGTGGACTTTTTAAAAGCTAGCTGGGAAATCTGGAAGCTGAAGTCCACCCATCGTAAAGCCACCAAGGCTGAGAAATTCTGTTCTTGCTTGTTATGATATTGGGTTTCCTGCAGGATTTATGGCTCATTCCCATTCTGTCTTGACAAATTGCTCTGGGACATTGACTGGGAGCATCTTGCTGACCATTTCAGTGAGGATTACTGTGATCGATCAGTAAGATTTAGCATATAAAGCATACAAAGAAGTGATAAAAGTTCAGCTTGTAATGCCTTATGTCTCTTGCGGGACCAGCACCAGATGGAGAACCAGTTTTGTGTAGTGGTTAAGTTGTTGGCCTAGAAACTGTGAGTTCTAGTCCCTCCTTAGGCATGAATGCTGACTGGGTGACTTTGGCCCAATCACCAGGAGATGGTGAGTTCGAGTTCCGTCTTAGGCATGAAAGCTGGCTGGGTGACTTTGGACTAGTCACCAGGAGATGGTGAGTCTAGTCTCATCTTAGGTATGAAAGTCAACTAGGTGACTTTGGACTAGTCATCAGGAGATGGTGAGTTCTAGTCCTGCCTTAGGCATCAAAGCCAGCTGAGTGACTTGGGCCCAATCACCAGGAGACAGTATGTTCTAGTCCCATCTTAGCCATGAAAGCTGGCTTGATGATTTGGGGTCAGTCACTCTCTCAGCCCAACCCACCTCACAGGGTTGTTGTTATGGGGAAAATAGGCAGAAGAGGTATTAGATATATTCACTGCCTTTTGTTACTTATAAAATAATAAAGGTGGAATAAAAATCTAATAAATATTGCAAATTTAAGTCTCTGGGAACTCTTTCATAGTCTGTATCCTCCAGATGGGATGTACTACAGTTGCCATGTTGGCAGGAATTCTGGTCCAACCCAGGAGGGTCCCTGGATGCAGAAGGCTGCATTCACACACAAGGAAAACTATGCTACTACAAAAAAAAATTCATTGGATCCTGTTTTAGGTGAATGTTATTTTCTCCCTCTCGTAAACTATGAAACTTTTGTTTCTCGCAGTAGAGTTCCCCTTACCATTTGTGGACTTGGCTTTGTGATGTGCATGAAGCTGTTAGAAAATAAGAATCACTGTCTAAATAGCCACCAGAAATTGAAAATGGAGAATAAATACTTTATTTAAGAACCTGCCAGAATATTTAGATCATCAGAAACTCAGGAGTTTAATATAAGGGGGAGACTCTGTGGGGCTGTGTTCCTAGCCTTTAGGAAAATGTTAAAAATAATATACATTTCTTCCACCAAGTTTTGAACTGTTCATTGATTTGAATTGTATTGATATTATTGTCATGTGCAATTTGTTTTAATGGTTGTATGCCAACTTGAATGCATATATAAGCAGAAGGAGAAAATATACATTTAATGAGATATGTGTAGAACCATTCCCTTCCTTTCAAATAACATCCTTAACAAGTGAGAGATGTGCAAGATCTTATTAAAAGTAATGTGGTTAATGTGTAAAGATAAACATCAGTAGACACTAAAATTGTACAGCCATCTCAAGTTACACATTTCTGATTCTCCTGGGATCTTAAAGGGGAAGTTGAATGCCAATAAATCTCCCTGTTGGAAATGTTGTGATGCAAGCTCGGCAGCTCTTTCTGGGGTGAAGGATTTGGATTTGTTTAAAAAAACATAGACATCTGATTTGTTTTGCATCCTGATTGTTGGGTAGTCCTATCTGTTAAAATATGAGCTGGGATGTTCTTCTCATCCTAAGCTAAAGCTAAAAAAATTATCTTTATCATCATCATCATTAATTATTATCTTAATTATCTTGTATCGCAACAAAGTTTAAAAAACAGGCATCTGGACTGGATTTTTCTCAAGTTGAAGACGTTTCGCCTTTAATCCAA
>JANHZU010009557.1:145706-156809 GCA_032468055.1 Acrochordus granulatus | reverse complement strand
GCTTACTGATGATGTGCAAGGTTTGGCACGAAGTTTCCTCGTCTCGTGAGTCACGGCTCGTCTAGCGGAATATTTTTGATTAAATTTTTTGCTCGTCCTGCGAGTTACTCGTCTTGTGAGGCACCACTGTAAATTGAACAACAAACGTGCCTGTCCATCTTAGAGGCCTTCTAAGAGTTTAGCTTATGTTGGTGGGAATATATTCTCTTTTTACAGTGGAGGATTTTCCTTCTACCAACTGCCTATCTGCTTAATTCCTATTTGTGAACAGTGTACCCTTCCTAGACTTCGCAAGATGTTTTGTCTGAGGCCTCATAGGATATGCGGCATGTGCCAAATCTGTTTTCCCTCCCCTTGATTATCAATTGGTCCATTGTAGTAAACGTGGGTTTTGCAAGCTACGAGAATTTAAGCACACAAAGAAATGTACTTTTTCAAGGAACACTGGCTATCCAATGCCCAGAAAGAAAGAAATTACAGTTAATGACCTAAGATAACCTTTTGGTGGTGATGCTGATAGTGGCATTAAACCTTGCAAGCAGAGTTATAACCAGATCTGACTTTTTTATCCACATTTTCCTCTCCGAAGCTCTAATGTATCCTCCAGCAGTAATTCTGGATGGATGTTGTTTAGCTTCTTTGCTAAAAGAATCTTGGGGTTAAATCCTTGGGGGCTCCATAAAAATAAACAAAGTGAAAACTTTTAGCACCACAATGTTCAAGCTTTCTTTAGGGGTGACCTTCGGAGTTTATGCCCATCTCAGAGGAGTCTGTGGCCTATAAAGGGATTACAGACATTCCCCCAAATCAAGAAGGCCCAAAGTTTGTCTATCATTGATGATAAATGCTAACAGGATTTCCTTAGAGTTTTCCAGAAAAACATCCTGCAGACAGAAAAGATGCCTTTTACATTTATTTTTTAAAAATGGGCAGGAGCACTAATATGAAATAAAAAAAAATAAAGGTGGCATCACAGCTGCTTGTCTGTAATGAGAAACTATAATAAAGATTTTTTTTTTCTTGTGGTGGTTGGGAGCCTTTGAGGCAGGTATATACTGTTATTAGTATACTGTTTTAAAGTAACAGTAGTCTACTGTTTTTAATTTCCCAGTATTATGAAGTTGACATAAGATGTATCTTGAGAGGAACTGATGTCAGGTTGAAAATAACTTGGGCCTCTGTCTTAGGGCAGCTGTGATAGAAACTCCATTAAGAACGTACCTTTTATGGCCTTTGTAATCTTTCAGCTTTTTCCATTTTGTCAGTACCATGCAATTCTTTTCTTCACTGTTACTCTAAAGATGAAACTTGCTGAGAATGAAAAGAATGCGTGAATTTGAGCTAAATATCATCATGGGTGCAAGTAGCTATTGTCTAATTTCCCTATCCCTTCCGGATAATTGATATTTTGCTGTTTGTTACAATAGGAATTATTATGGAATAACTCCGATATAAAGCTTTTTTTAAATGGGAGAGTGTCTGTTTGCCAGGTTTCTTCCATGAACTGGTCTTTTTGACTTTTGAGCTCAGTCCTGTTTTCTCCTTTCCTCTAATTGCTTTCTTTCTAAACAAAGGATAGAGATAGTAATTAGAAGGCTTGAGGATTATGTATGCACATTTTGCCTAAAGATCATCATTTGCCCAGCCCCTCTTCTAAGAAGATTTGAAGGTGCAATTCTTATAATTTTAGGACTGAAATAATATATTTTGAGAGTCTATGATAACTCAGAAATTGTATCTGAAGTGCTTTGAAGAACTTAGGACAGAACAGCTAAGGATATCTTTGAACACAGGTTTGAATATTTATAGATCTATGATTTTATCAAAATTCCACTTCAAATGATAACCAATAAAGGTACTTCTAGTATTCTTTCTATAGCATGAATTATAGATGCCTTCAACATAGTTGAATGTTCAAGGCTAAAACTCAATAGGAAGCTTTCCCCCAAATGCTCTTAGAATTCAGATCAAAACATTATTCACAGTTTGCACCTTTGCCTTCACACTGTTCCTGAAGAGGTGAGTTTTGATTTTTTTAAATAATTTTATCAAAGTTTATAGTAAACATAGTAAACACTAATACAAATTGAACTAGAAGGAAAAAGAAAAGTAAAAGGAAAGTTCAGAAGCAGGGAAAAGAAAAAAGAAGTGAAAAGAAACAAAACGCATTAATAAAGAAGTGGCTTCCAACCTTCATTACTCCAAGCGCATTTTTTCAATCCTGTTTCAGCAAAATGTCCATTAGGAGTTACCAGAAATACCAAACTAAGTTTTAAATTTCAGAAAAAATTGACGTTAAAAGCAAACTTTCTAATGGTGGTCCCACACTTCATGGACTGATGTTTTTTCTAATGTTTTCATCAGAAACAGTTTATTTGTTTGGCGGCTGGGATGGGACGCAAGACCTGGCGGACTTCTGGGCATACAGTGTGAAGGAAAACCAGTGGACGTGTATATCCAGAGATACTGAAAAAGAGGCAAGTTTCTTTGTTTCTTTAGGAGTATGTAGTGTAATCCAAGCCGGGTGTTCACTCAGATCACACAGTTCTGGAGCATGCCTTGAGCAAGCTCGGAGGTCACAATCTTACATTCTCTTTCTCATGCCTTTTGAGAGAATACAAAGTCACGGCCCTTTTGAGTCTCCACATCTTTCATAATAGTTGATGGAAAAGTTGGCTGTTCCATTGCTGAAAATAAACAAAGATGCTTTGGCAGAACAGAATGAAGCAAAAAACATGTTTAATGGAAGTTTTGGAACCGATTGGAGATTTTGATCCAGCAAGCTGTGCAGGGCTTCATCAAATATCTATGCAGAGAAAGCACTAAACTAAATCCGTTGGTAGTCGGCAAATATCTGGAGGTTCAGGAATTGGAAAAGTTTTTAAATGGGCTTTTCTTGAGTAGTGCTTACTGTCCTCAACTCTCTTAACTTCACAACCCTCAAAATTTACAATAGGAGGTTAATTCTTGCTTGCCTTACTGTGTTAGCTATAGAACAAAATGCCATTAGTAATTGCTCTAAAGGTTGAAATTCCTATATTACTACTATGTATAGATTACTTATTTGCTTCATTTACCGTATTTATTATGTTTATACACCACTGGATTCAACACAGCTCCCAGCAATTTATAACAACAGAAAACCCCCCCCCAATAAAAACACACAAGTAACCTTAAATGTGGAAAGTATAATGGTGACTATTCATTCTCCCAAAACAGAAATTGTAGCTCCTGATTGCCATTTCACTTTCTCTCTCACAAAATGAGTGCATTGAGTCCTACTTGGACATCTGGTACGAAGCAGGTGATGTCAAGGTAATCGCTGTTGTGATCTCTAATTAAAATCAGAGACAAACTTCAAAGATTACAGTCAAAACTAGGAAAATAAGTTCCTGAATTAAATTGTTTTCCTATATTCTGTAAAGGAAAGGGCAGAATGTTCATGAACAAGTCATTAGAAAGAACAATCTGTGGATTCTCAGAACATTTGCTTCTACATGTTGACATGTTTATTGAAATCCAAAGTACTGTCATTATGCATTAGGGTCAAAAAATGAAGTTACTGGATATTGTGAGACTGACTTCTCAATAAAGTTGGAGAAGTTGAAACTATTCTCTTTTTTAAGGGCAATAGATATGGCTTAGTTGTGATAGGAGATGGAAAATCGACTAAGTTCTTGATTAAATCATCTTGTTGCTAACTTCTAATATATAGGAATGCCTTATTTTTAGTTTTACTTTATTCTGTTTCAGTCATTTATTTACCATACAGTTAACTAAATTATACATGAAGTTTCCCCAAATTTTTAACTCCTTATTACTGGAAGATAGAAAATAAGCAGTTAAGTTTACAAGCAGAAAGCTTGTTATTGGGTTACATAACAGTGAAATAAATAAATAAAATGTAATTAACAAAATGCAGTTATATAAATGAAAAATGACCCATCTCCCATCTAAAACCATAAAGCAGGGGTGTCCAACCTTGGCAACTTTAAGATGTGCAGACTTCAACTCCCAGAATTCAGCATAGAATGCCAGAAACCATAATTAAATGCTGGAAATCATCAAAAAAGTCACAAATTGTGGTCTTGTGATTGTGGGATACCACAAGTGGCCATAAAGATGGACTGGTTACCAAGCACACAAAATGCAATCATGTGACTGCAGCAGGACTGTGATGGTTGTGACCATTATAACTTCAAAAATGGGTCTTAAATAGCTTTTGGGGGGTCAGTTGTAACTTCAAATGGTCGTAAGCTGAGGACTACTTGTAACAGCAGCTTATTTTAAGAGCAGCAGAATCCCTAACTGGCTCTCATTTCATTTTTCTTTCAGAGAAATAGAGTCTAACATAGCTGACTGAGCCCCTTCAAAAATGGAGGCAAAAGCTTTTATATTTACACAGTCAAGAATATGTATGAGAACAGAATGCACTGGTATCTTGAAAATCGATTAAATCTCTTCTCTCTGACATGCATCTGTCCAATATAGGTTTAATCTGTCTTGGTATTACCAAAGTCTTGTTTGAAGCTTTGGTTATTCTGGATGGTATAGATGAAAGTGAAGCTTGGGAAAAGTTTGAGGAGGTGGAGGAGAGAATAAAATTGCTCTGTCAGGATGCCAATGCAAATGTCTCTCCTAGGACAAGGCAGAATCTAATGTCAGTTTTGCTGCTGATAAAGTTCCTTTTGGCTGGTTTGGTATCGGAGAGATTGTTGATGCTTTAAGTGTGAGACAGAATATTCTCCAGAAAAGCTGGCTTGTCCAAGAACATTGCTTAACAAGATGATCTGGCAAAAAAGGTTTACAATAGACTAATATGAAAAGGTAGAACCTAAAGCGCAGCTCTATAATTTATTTTTAAACTGCTTCATTTATTTGCATCCCACCTTTATTATTTTTATTAACCCACTCAAGGCAGCAAACATATTTAATACGCGTTCCTCCTGTTGTTCCCCACAACAGCAAAGTGAGTTGGGCAGAGAGAGAGTGACTGGCCCAAGGTCACCTAACTGCTTTTCATGGCTAAGGCAAGACTAGAACTTATGACCTCCTGATTTCTAGTCTATTACCTATTACCTCTGCTACACCAGACTGGCTTTCAATAATTATAGATTTAATGATATATATTATTTGTAGATATAATGGTAGATAAAATTATATATATAGTTATAATGGTGGATAAAATCATAGGATCATGGAAGGTTCCTAAAAGGTCATCATGGGCAACTCTCTACATACTGCAGGATTCACTGCGCCATCCCCTATAGATGACTGACTAGCCTCTGTTTGAAAACTTCCTGTGAAGAGGAACAAACCACTCTGTGTGCAATAATCTGTTCTACTGACTGACCTTCTTAGTGTCAAGAAATTCTTCCTGATGTCTAATGTGCACTTACATCTTAGAAGTTTCATTTCATCAGTTCTAGTTTCATTCTTCAGAGCAAATGGAAATAAATCTGCACCCTCTACAATATGACAACCCTTCGCATATTTGAAGACCACAAGATTTGATTGGAAAATCATGTCCCCTCTCAACTGTCTCTTCTGCAAGCTGAATGTGCCTAGGTCTTTGAACCATTCCTTGCAGGACTTGATTTCCAGTACTTTTGCCATCTTAGTAGCCCTTGTTTGGATTTTCTCCAATGTATCCATGTCCTTTTTAAATCAGGATCTGAAGCATTTCATGTGAGACCTGACCAGAGCAGAGTAGAGTGGAATAATTATTCCCTGTGATCTGGACAATTGGCAGCAGTGCCATCCAAATTTTGTACATCCTCAGAAGAAAAGGCTTGTTTCTGGAGATAAAAATAACTTCTACAGCTTTCACATTGCATTGTAGATTGTTGAAAACCTCACATACATTGTCTCAATCATACTTAGAATAAGCCTGTAGAGCTGATATATATTTAAGCCAGCCAATATGCTGTGTATATATACCCTGTCTGCTTCTTTATACTCAGATGGGTTATGTAGCTTTTAATGTCCTGAGCAAAGCCAAAACATTTGTAGTTGAATGCAATTTTTATTTTAATATTTTATTTTTTAAAATGTTTTTAATTAATGTTTTTAGAATTGTTTTTTGTTAGCCGCCGAGAGTCTCTGGATTTCAGCGGCATATAAAATAAATAATTAAATAAATAATATTTGTTCTTGCTTCTCATTCCTCTCTGAAGATCCTTAGTGAGATTTCCCCAAAGCTTGAACATGTAGCATCCCGTAACACATGAAAAATTCATTGCTTTGATAGCTTCTTCCGTTAGTTTTGTAGCACAAAGGCATGATTAAAAGCTTGTTTCCAAAATTAGGACAAGAATCATTGTCCCAAGAAGAGATTGTTTACAAAATTCAGTTTCATTGCCATTCACCCAAATAGCTACATGGGGCTAATTAAGTTTTGGATAAAGAAGTATTAATTCTCACTTTCCATATATAGAAAAGATTTCAGGTCCATTCAAACACTACCTTCTTATACCCATTTGGTTGCTTTGGGATGCATATTATTAGACTGGCTTAAGCAGAATATTATTAGACTGGCTTAAGTCTAATAATCATATTATTAGACTGGCTTAAGCAGAATATCCATACATGGGCATGGAAAGCTGTAGAGAAGTGACTTCCTATCTTTTTGACGGCAGCTATAGATATCTTTTTATTTTGCCCTCTTTTTCTAAACTTACATCATAAATTCCTTCTTTCCATAAACTATCCATTCTAATCTACAAACCCATAAATCACAAATTCATTTTTTTTCTTTTTAAGCAAAAAGACTATACAGCTTTTCTTTTTGAGTCTGTCCTTGTTGCTCTTTCCTTCCACCTTTCTTAATATTGGACTTTCTCCAGAGAGCTACATCTTTTCATAATATATCTGAAAGTAAGATAATTTGAGCCTGGTCATTTGTGCCTTGAGTGAGAACTCTGGGTTGAACCTCTGATGGGCCCCTGTTTTATTTGGGTTCCATTTCAGCCTGTTCTGTGCCATCCAGAGCTTGATAGTCTCCAAGCACTGACAAAGGATATCAGTACCATCTTTGCCAGATCAAGAAATAGACACGGCAGAGATTCCAGAAATGTTCTTTATGGCTGTAGGGTAGAATAATCAAATTTTGAAAGCTTGTCAAAATTTCTTGCTTCTACTAAATAAAATCAAGGCAGGGTTATTTGAGTTTCTTTTTTATGTTTTTTTTAATCTCAAGGCTGTGTACTATCTCCTTCAATCCTTATATATTTTCTCATGTGGTCTCCAAACTCCCCTCCTGTATACTCTCCTACAACAGACTATCATCAGTATGTTGATGATATCACACCCGGAACTGTTTGATTACATCACCTGGCACCTTCATATATTGTAGCTGTTAAAGAAGACTGACTTCCCTTGGACCCTAACAAGAAGGGGTTGTTGAGTTGACATCTCTTCAGCGACTACATTGTTTCAGTTGATATGAAATCAAGATGCCTTTTCCATGGAATGACTGCATTCCTTCATCGCACTATCCTATCAAAGACACTTGAGCTTAGAGAATAAAGAAGGCAGAAGGTTGATGGATGTTTGAACTTACAGGGATATGTGAGGTTCTTTCCTTTTATCAATATTGCAAATTCTCCTTTCTGTTTTTTTTACTTCCTCCATTTTATTATTCCTAGTTCTGAAATAGGAATAAACTCCCAACTGAGGCTACATGCTCTGATCTTTCCCTGAAATAACTCAGAGGCAAAGTTTGGATTTATGATCTTTACAACCACTCTTAAATCCTCTGGGGATTTTCTGCAATGTTAAACCATTCTCGTCTTCAAGCCAAGCTGGTGGCCATGAGCAATCAAGATCTGCATGTAGACATTTGAGAGGCAAAGTCCTCTTCTGACCTTCCTCTGGTCATAGAAACCCAGCAGCGTCCTCTCCATATCCCTTTTTTCCTCTTTCAGTAACCTAACAATTCCTTTATTGGAAGCTATAAATATTAGAAGCTTATTTCTGAATGATGAATTTTGCAGAGACTGTATACTGTACCTCAAAGCTGCAGGATTGTTTGACTGATTGCATCCTAAGTTTAAAAAAGCCCTTGTGGTTTACACTAGATAAAAGCACAGAATGAAAAATGCAATGCAATACTACATCATTAGAAAACTGATAAAACCACAACAATAATCAAATGAAAATCAATAACATTTTAAGAAAGAGACTTGGACACCAGTCCCAAATCAAGAGTGAAACTACAATTTAGAGGCTATCTGGAAATGTCTCCTCTTAATGGTTTAGTTCCCAGATGAACCTCTGAGACTGTAGTTCCACAGGGTGGTGACCACTCTGGCAAAACACCATCTCTGACCTCCATCACTCTTAACTTTGTGTATATGGAGAACATGACACATTTCCAAATGAGTTGGGTAGAAACCAAGCCAGGGAGCCCTTTGAAGATCAAGCCCAGCTCTTTTCATTGTACTTATGAAAGCCACTGCAGGTCCTTTAGGATAGGTGCTATGTGGTAATAGTATCTCTCACCTACCAACATGTGGGGTGTGGCATTTTGCCACCACCAGAGTACTCTTCAAAGGCAGGCCAAATAAATAATGCCATTAGTTATTGTTAAGAAGTGCATGAATGACTGTTGCTAGTAGCCCAGGTAAGGCTACAACGGATGAACCACATGAAGCTGGGAGAAGTTCTTCCTGGCCATCACTACCCCACCTCCAAATCTAGGAGTAACTGAGTCCAGGAGGACTTCCAAGTCATGGATCTGCCCCTTCAGATTCCTTCCAGCCAAACCCTCAGCAGCAGCAGCTGGTTATTTATGCATCAGGCCTGAAATACCTTGGAACTGTAAACATGAAATATTTTCAAGTTGCCAAGGTTGAGAAGCACTATTCTAGATGCTGTGATGAGCTCTATTACTCAGAAGAAAGCGGCCTACGGGAGTCTACTCCAGTCTGTTTTTAAGATGTGTGGACTTCAACTTAAAGCTCACAGATCTTAAAAGTTGCCAAGGCTGAGAATCACTGGTCTACTCTCAAATTTTTTTTTGAGAAGGTAATTCAGTGTCACTTTTCTTCATTTAAATCAATATCACCCTTTCCCTTAAGATTGCATGTTACTTATATTAATTGACGTATCCAGGTCTGACTTCAATGCTGGTAGCTGAAATGAAACTTTGAATGTCTGCATATAACTCCCTGTTAAATTAGTATTCAATGTAATCCAGCCAAACTTGTGCTGCTTCAACTATTCACATCACTAGTCAAGGACACACAAGACCTTCCGTGGGGCCTCTTTCAAACTTTAAATATCATCTTAAGACACATCTCTCGTGACGCGCTATTTAGCAGTTTTTAAGGAAAAAAATCTATATGATGTAGCCCACAATCCCTCTGCCATATAATCAGTGAATTAGGCACAGTACATTTTTCACTTAGTCTGGCATTGAGGAGAAGACATTAATTTCTTCTTTTCCTTGTTTTGTCTTATGGCTTGTGCTATAAATTATGGCTGTCAGCTCTTTCAGATCTTCTGTTTCAGTTTTCTGTTTTGTTTTGGACCTCTAAACATGATTTTGCCCCACCCTGTTTATTTTATAGTTCAGTCTGACAGAAGTGTATTGAAAAAGTTATGAATAAATGTTTCCTGGGCCAATTCTCCCAGAACACACCCCTAGGAGGGCTTTGGAAGGAAAAAAATGCTTGTGGAAACATTTGTAGGAATAAACCATTATGTGGAAGCTGCAAGAAAAGGTCAGCATCTCCCCCATGGACCCCAAGTACTTTCATGGAGGTAGTGGACTTGGATGTTAGTATGATCTTTATGGAATGCCTATCCTAGTAAGTAACCTGCATTGCGCTAATTCAGAAATAGTAAGCTAATTCCTGTGAAATGATTTGCACAGGGAGGAGTTCATTCAAACTTATTTTGTTAAGGATTTTTTTGAAAGATGAATGAAGGTCTATTCAGTGTGCTCCTGATAGAGTTTGATGTCTTCTCACTTGACAGATTGGCTGGTAGAGCAATCAAGTTCTGTCTGAATAGAACCAATTGGCACTCCAGTGGAGTTCACCGCATCAAATGCTCTCAAATAAATCTGCACATAAAAAGTATGATTAGGAATAATGTTTCTAACTTAGTTCTGCCTCTGATGTGAACATTTCTGAACACTGAATACCATTACATTTGTCTCTGAAATCCATGTCTCATTTATATGAGAGATGTAGTTGATCCAAGTGTGCTTGGGTTAGCATTCATGATTCCATAAAAGCTGGTTCTGAATTGATCTTCTCCAGGTTTTGTGTGCTACTCACGATCTATTTAAAACTTCTTTCAATTATATAATTCTTGGTTTTCATTGCAAAATGTCTGACATAAAAAGAAAACTAAAGGCAATAAATATTTTAAGCGAGAGGAAAAAATTACAGTATTGCGGTTCCATAACTCACAAAGCATTTTGAGCATCTATGTGGAAATAATGTTTGTTTTGATCAAATGATCCACATCTGTATTAGGGCAATGCTCAAGAGAATGTGGAGGATCCAGTCTTTAAAAGAAAGTTACAGGAAGTTGTCTAGTTAAAGTAATATATCATTTCATTTCTTTATGACAGATATTCCTTATTGACATTCATGAATATTCTTCATAGCTTTTTACTTAGTTTCTGGCTGTAGATTTTGAATGAATACATAAATAATAGTTCACATTGCCATTCATAATGGATACTTTTTGGCTTTCTAGAAGTTGAGGCTGGTTTCAGTGCTGCACGTAGTTGTAGTCCCGTAAGGTTCACTAACCTATTGTTAAGGATTTTTTTAAAATCCTTAAAAAGGGCATGTTATCAGCTTGGTCTTAAGTTGCAACTTTGTCCATTCAGTGTTTTAGCACGTTAAATGAATATTAACCCAGGCGTGATTGTTTGAACCTTAGTACAATGGTGCCTCACAAGACGAGACTAATCCGTTCCGGAAGAACGCTCTTAGCGTGAAATGCTCGTAAAGTGAAATGAGGTTTCCCATTGAAAACAGTAGAAAATTGGATGATCCGTTCCACACCCCCAAAAATATTAACCAAAAAATCATTTTCAATGGAATTTGATGTAGAAATGATTGTCCCTAACATCTGAAACAA
>JANHZU010009557.1:117231-128803 GCA_032468055.1 Acrochordus granulatus | reverse complement strand
CTTCTGTAGATTTCGTAGCTGCAGATGCCAGTAAATGAATCAGTCAAAGCCAAGAAGTGGCTCGTCTGCCTTTACAAGGAAGAACTCAAAATATTCTGGCTTCATTTTCCATTCACACAAGCCCAGTTCAGGCTTTTTTTTAAATAGTTCTCAGGTACAAATACATCTGTAATTTGTGTCTTGTAGTAGCACTGCAGTCTTCAAGCTAAATTGATAGATGATTTAAAAAGAGTGGAATATTTCTTAGAAAACAGCAAAGGGCCTGAAATTTTTCATTAAAAACTAGATTTCTGACTGTTGTTTTTTTTAGTCGAGAGTTTGCAAGGATGCTGATTTTCAAGTTGGTTTTTAAATCTGTTTTAGAGAATCCTTTTTCTGATTCCTCCATCTAATGAATCTTTCCAGATCAGCTTCATTTGATTTATAAACTGGGATTTGGTTGAATTGGATGAAGTCAAGCCCAAGCCAAGGCTCTTTCTGTCTTTCTGTTCAGCTGATTGAGCCTTAAAGCCAAAGTTTGTTTGCTCCCTCTGTGCACAAGAGGCAGAGGAACTAGAGTTATTTCAATCCCCTTCATAGCTCCTTTCAGTATCTGCAGTGGCTGTTGTGAATAGAACCTAGAGATGGCATTCATTCTGGATAATTGGATAAGGATCAGTTTTTCTCTTCTGGTTCTCTAACAGTACTAAAGTCCTAAGAGGTCTTCCCTAGATGGACCTGCAAAAGACAGGTAATGAATAGCTGCTAAGCAGAGGACCTTTGTAATGATTTTGTACTTTTGTGAAATGCCTCTATAACACTAAGTGGGCATCTTTTTGATATCACCTATCAATCATGTGTAATCGTATGTCCTTATATAAGAATGTGATAAATGTTTAAAATGGCTTCCTAGTAGTTTTAAAGTTTTTTTTTAATTTATTGGTTCTCTTTCATTGTTGGCCATCTTAGTGATTTCTATTAATAATGGATAGTGTATGAAGGCTATAGAATGAATGAATAAAATGTATGTGAGTTGGAATGCAGTTCTCTGCATCAAGGAAAACACATATAATAAGTGAGTCATTTTTAACTGATGAATGTGTAATGGTATTTTTGCTATGATGTTTAAGTGGTTTGAGTTAGCAGAGAACTTGTGGAAACATGGAGTATTTGGTGATCCTGTTAGTGTCTTTACAATGATGAGCAAATACTAGTTTCTTGCAAGAGCACCTTGAATGTGTAGAAATGAAAGTTACAGTTATCATTAATGTTGGATTGACCCTCATAAAGAAGTGACACAGGTTATCTTCTATGCTCTGGCAGCCCATGGAAAAGTTTGCTACGGTTTTTCATAAGTGGAGCCATCTTTGAAGGCTTACTGGAATCTTCAGTTGGTGCCAAAATAGCAGATGCTAGTTCTCAGCAAATGCCCCAAGGGACCCCATGTCACTTGCAGTCAAACATAGCATTCACTGTTAGTCTCTTTTCAGAGAAAATGGTAAAAAAAAGACAAGTTCTGGAGCTTAACTTGATCAAATCCTAAATTATCTGGGTTTGTGTTATCTAAATGGCAGTGAGAGATTCTGGGAAGGGAAGAGAAGGGAAGGGAAGAGACAATGGCAGGTGAGTCAGTTGAAAGCATCTCTAGAAATGAGGCTAGGAAATTCCTGTTCTAAGTTTTCTCAGCTGGCATCAGTGAAGCGGTGATGAGCTTTCAGATTGAATGGTTGTGGTCTAATTTTCTTTTGTCCTGACGTTTAGCAGCTGGACTTAAAGGCAGACCAATTGGGAATTGCTACAGGTAATCCTTGACTTATGACCATTTATTTAGCTACTGTTTGAAGTTACAATGATGCTGAAAAAAGTGACTTACAACTGGTCCTCACATGTATAACCATTGCAGCATTATGATTTGCAACTTTCCCAACTGGCTTCTTATAAGCAAAATCAGTTGGGGTGATTTATTTGATGACCATGTGATTTGCTTAACCACCATAGTAAAAATAGTCATAACATTGGGTCTGGTCATATGATGATGTGCTTAATGACCACATCACTTAATGACTAAAATTTTAGTGCCAAGCCAATTGTTGTCATAAGTTGAGGACTACTTGTACATTTCTATATTGCCCTATTTCACAATTGCCTCTCAACATGTATTTTCATTGCAGCTATCATAGTTACATCATGGCTTTATCCAAACCTGGTTTTATTACTCTTGTTTTTCCTGCTCACAAAAAGCTTATGAGTTAATTGCAGCTCTCAGTAGTTTCTTGGCTGTTATATATATTCAGACAGCCTTTATTTGTTTGCTAAGTAATTTGTATTCAGATGGAGATGGCATAAATTACTGCTAAATAGGATGTCCAGTGAGGCAAAGTAAAAGGCTGCAGTCAGACAGTGCAACCAGGGCAAGATAAAGAGCTAGTGGGTACATTCTTCGTAGCTTGGTGTGTTGTACAGGCACAACCTATTTTGGTCAGTTTTGTATGAATCCAAATAATTGGTAGTAATCAGGCTATATATGGAGTAGAACTGAAGCTAGGAGGAAATAAGTGAAATGTGCCAGTTAACCTCTGAGTGTCAATATACTCTATTTCAGGTCATGTGTCTACAAAAATGATCAAGCAGCCAAAGAGAACTCAAACAAAAGTCTTCAAGAAGAAGAGCCCTGTCCGCGTTTTGCACACCAGCTTGTGTATGATGAATTGCACAAGGTAAGGCACTTGAGAAAATGGTATGGTGATCAATGATATTGTTGTATCTCTAAGGCCTGGGTGAAGCTCCTGTAAGATGCATGATAGGTCTCCTGATTGTCATGGTAAAGTTACAGAAGTAGAATTGGGATGAGTGATGTGTTGGCCAGATCCAACCATGACATGAAGATGCCTTCTCCTCCCTTTGTCTTGCTGGTTATAAGCATGGTTATCTTCAGGAAGGAGAACCAAATCTGTCTCCACTTTGAGACTACTTGATACAGTGGAACCTCACAAGATGAGATTTTCACAAGACGAGCAAAAAAATTAAATAAACATATTCCATTAGACGAGCGGCAACTCACAAGACGAGCAAACTTCGCACGATACCTTATGCGCCATCAGTCAGCATGCTCTGTATTTCCCGTTCAGGCAGCAACCGCGCGAGAATTCTGTTGATGCTGCCACGTGGTTTACTCTATTACTGTCCAGGCAGCAACCATGCGAGAGTTCTGCCGGCACTTCCACGTGCAGTTTACTCCATTACTGTTCATGTGCTGTACTGTGAGACATTGCTGAGGGCAAAGGGAAAAGTCCCTTTTGCCTCGAGTGGCGAGAGCAGCGGATCCTCCGAGCCAGCAGGGGGCGCCTGACAGCAGCTGGCCTAGCAGCAGCCGAGGCCAGAATCTGCCTCGAAGCAGATCCGTAAGTGCTGGTTCGTTTGCTCTATTTCTGCGTTATATTGTGTGTTAATCATTGTTACTTGTTCCAGATGTTAGGGACAATCATTTCTTCATCAAATTCTGTTGAAAATAATTTTTGGTGAATATTTTTGGGGGCGTGGAACGGATCATCCGACTTTCCATGGTTTCCTATGGGAAACCTCGTTTCGCTTTAAGAACATTTCACACTAAGAGCGTTCTTCTGGAACAGATTAGTCTCGTCTTGTGAGGTTCCACTGTATCTGTTTGCTTTTAGAAGATAGAGCAGAGAAGGCAACAACTATCAGAGCTGAGGTCTGCATGCTTTCTTCTCCTTAGTGTCCTCTTCCTGGGGGTAATTATGCGGTCAGGATAGAACGAGTCCAGATATGGTCAGATTCCCCTTGAAACAGCAGTTGAGGTGCTTCTTGACCTGGCATTGCTCCATAAGGGTTCAGTTTTGGTGATGACACCAGTCGTGTCTCCTGTTGCAGAAGATGCCCCTTGCTAGAGTAGTTCATGCTTTAGTTGCTTGCTGTTTTGACTGCTGCAGTCTACTCAACATGGGGCTGCCCTTGAAGAACGGCTGAATGCAAAATGAAGTAGCCAGATTGCTTTTTGGCATGGGCTTTGTTGGCTAATCATGTGTCAACTCCTTTGGTTTTCCTCTTGTTTCTGGGCAGTTTATAGTTCCTGATTTTAGCTCAAATGGCTATCTGGTAGGCTATCTTATTTGAAAGATGCTTGCTTCCTTCTCTGGGTCCTGCCAGCAAAAGATTGTAGCCAGTGGAACTCTACTAGTGAGATGGATGGCATGTGAATTGAGTACATAAAATAAATACATTAAGAAAAAACATGGTCAGAGCTTCTTTGTCAAAACATGGTCAGAGCAACATTTGTCAAAGCTGACAGCCTGTTTATGAAACTTGCCTTGGGAAGAGTAGTTCAGCACCTTCTTTTATATCTGATTGACTTGTGAAAACTGCATTTCGCCTAACCTTTTAAATGAAAATGACAACCAAGATGGAATTCTGATCTGTCTTTTCATTTTTGTTCTGTGCAGTGTTTTAATTTAAAAACACATACACATTTTAGATTATCATTAGCCAACTCTGACCTTCCTAGGGTGATTCAGAAATTCGTTCATGGTCTGTCCTACTTCCTGGAGTGCCTGCAGAAGAAGAACAAGCAATTGTTGCATTGAACAAAGTTACTTCTGTTTTCTTGGACAGAAATCCTGCTTTATATATTGGGGTGTATTTCCAGGGTATCTCACCACCATTTCTTCAGAGTAAAGAGATGCAGACCTGTTGCTTTCTTTTTCCTCTGAATTTTTAAAGAGTGTAAAATGTCTGCTCAGTAAACAGCTATGTGTGCAGCTGCATCAGCCAACAGCCCCAAGTATTTGGTTGTAAGTCCAGTCATGCTTCTTGGGCAACATACCCAAGGCCAGATGGTTTCCTTCACTGTCAGTTATTTATGACCAGATCTCTCTATGCTTATTCCTTCAAGGTTCATTATTTGTTTGGAGGAAATCCAGGCAAACCCTGTTCTCCAAAGATGAGGCTGGATGACTTCTGGTCTTTGAAACTCTGTCGACCGTCCAAGGAATACTTGCTTCGGCATTGCAAGTACTTGATAAGGAAGCACAGGTACAGCCCTGCAGGCGAGGCTTTAATGACAAGAAACAAAGGCAATTTTTTTGCTGGAGGAGGGGAACAGGGCAACCTTCCCTTTTTAATAGAGCTCTTTATTAAAAAAATAAATTAAGTGACAACCGAGCCGGTATGGATTTCTATAAATTATGTCTCATATTGTTATGGGAGGGTGACACTCTTTGTTTGGCTCCTCTGATGAGATCTGTCCAGTATTGTTGAACCTCTGGCATAGCTCTCTTCTTCTTTGGAGCACACAAGCCACTCAACAACAGCAAGGTGTGCCTCACTGGGTGGGGAAAAAGTGATAAAAACAGATCAAAACAAACAGAACAGTAGTTGGCAAGAGCAATCCCATTTCTGTACAACTTGTCTGTCCTTTCATTTCTCTTCCATTCTACCTTAAATATGCATATTTAATTCCGATTAAATGTTAGAGGAGATTTTGCTTTATCTTTGCCTTTTCTTCAACATCAGATTCTGTTACCTTTCCATTTTTCTGTTACTTTCCCCTAACTCAACCTGGATGAGGTTATATGCCTCCTAGATATACGAGTGTATATTTCTTAGTGCTGATCCTTACACACAACATGTAATCCCTGCACATAGAGCACTCCCAGACCTCATTGCACTTAGAGTACACACGAGAAGCATTTTAATAGTGCAGTTAGCTTCTAAAAGTCTAGATTTCAGAGTGGATATCCACAGGTTGTATAGAATATCACCACCCAACCTTATCCATATGGTCCTCTGGAATCCTCATTTCTAAAAAGCGGGTGGAGAAGTAAATAACTTGGCCACAAATGGGTGCCTGCTGCTGTTATAGATAATTTTGACCGGCAGCAGAAAGCCCTATGTGTTGCTTTCCTGAATATCTTGAAATATTGGTAGGTGTAAAATATATTTTACTGAAGAATTGGTATAATGTAACCCTAAATAAGGGCACAGTGACCAAGCAGTTAAGACGTTGGGCTCATCAGCCAGAAGGTGAGCAGCCCAAGTTCAAGACTCAATTGCCGTCTAATGGGGTGAGCTCTCGTTATTCACCCCAGCATCTGCCAAGTTAGCAATTTGAAAGCATGTGAAAATGCAAGTAGATAAATACATACCATCTTTGGTGGGAAGGTAACAGCGTTTCATGTGCCTCGGCATATAGTCATACCCAACCACATGACCATGGAAGCATCTTTGACAACATTGGCTCTTCGCTATGAAACCTATGAAATGGAGATGAGCATGCCCCCTTGAGTTAAATATGATTGAAAGGGGAAACTTTTACCTTTTACCTTAATCCCTAAACATGAGCACTAAAGAACTTTCCTTACTCAGCTGTGCACTTCTGCATTATTTGGATGTTATTTTTTCTGGAATCATCATGAAGTTTTTGTCTTTCAGCTAAACTTATCATTAAATCCTCACAACAGCATGTGACCCTTAAAAATAATCTCCACTTCCCAGTGAAATTTGGATGTTCGCTACTACATCATAGCATTTAGTAACTCAATCTTTTGCAAGTGTTTAGAAAAAGAAGTGTAGAAGCTTCCTCCGCCTAAATGTTCAGTCAAGTCCAAATCAAAGTCAGCCCCTTAGGTCTGGTCTTCTACCATTTAAAGATGAGACTTTATTCCATGTAGAGTTCTGGTCTCGGACAGCCCAGCCCTGCCAACGGTGTCAGGCAGTGATGTGTTTTATAGTTGGATACTGGGCTTTTCTCATAGTCTCGTGAATCTCAAGTTCCCCTGGGTTGTCTCCGACACCTGAGAGTTACATCTTGGCCTTATGTGTCTCCACAGGTTTGAAGAGAAAGCCCAGACAGATCCTCTAAGTGCCCTGAAATATTTGCAGAACGATTTGTTTGTCACCGTGGATCACTCAGATCCTGAGGAAACGAAGGAGGTAAGTAGTGATGTCACTTGGTGTCTTTTTCCATTCACATGGGAAGAATTGTGCAAACATTCTGAAGTTGATACTTCTGACAAAGCTGTGGATGCTTGGTTCTCGGTAGTAGTGAGCATATGTGTGTATATGTGCACATGTGTGTGTGTGCGCAGGGGAGATAAAGAATTTTAAAAATGGTTGGATAGTACTTGGTCTCCTTTCATTTTGGCAGTTTGTTTGTTTTTGTTCCTGTTCAGATTCTTTTGTCAACCTTAATCATTTTTATTCTTCTTTTTTATCTACCATTGCTTTTTTTTCCTGGTTTGTAATGCAACCATCTAAAATCTTTGGGAGTTGGGTAGATATACATTTAAATAATAATAAAAATAATCACTGATAGGTGAGATGGGTTGGCTATAAATTTGATAAATAAATAATCCTTATAATTACTTTTTGGGTTAAATAATTACATTAAATAAATACAAAAAGTAATTATAAGTTGTCCTTATAATTACTTTTTGGGTTAAATGGTTCACTGTAATGATTGGAACTTGTCTTAAAGCATCTAGTATGCTGATGGCACTGCTGCATATTTTTAAGGTTTTATTGGGATGGCCCGATTACTTTTCTTGCTGTTATCCTCAGAACATGTGTTGAAGCTTTGCAGTTGGCCCAAGTGACTTTTGTCAATTGCAAGCTGCATTCCAGTCATTACTGCAGTGTCTCTCAGCCTTGGCAGCTTAAAGATGTGTGGACTTCAACTTCCAGAATTCCCCAGCCAGCATGAGTTCAGTTGTGGTGCATCACATGACAGAGGTCACTTTTAAATCAAGCAAAGTCTTTGGATACATTTCCAAACTGTCCTTCAATTTATGCAATATGTGGACTTGGCATTGCGGTCATTGGTGCCAAGGCCCTCAGCGTGAATGTCTAGCAAAGTCTTTCTGAGTGCCTTACAACTACACGTTTGTCTGAACTGATACATAATCCTCCCTCTGAGGGATTTGTCCAGGGACCAGATGTCCCAATATTGTCCAGTTCTTAAAATCAGAGGCTTTCTGTAAAAGTCCAAGAAATAACATCCTCATAAAAATTAAGAGTGAATGCCATGGCCATCTTTGCATGATGGCAAAATATAAACCTGGGAAAAAATTGCAGGCAACTTTGTGCACATTCCTCTACAGCAGGGGTATCCAACCTTCGCAACTTTAAGATATGTAGACTTCAACTATGGAAGTCTGTTGGAGCTATATTTTAGTCCAGCTGGCTTGGGACAAACATTAGTTTTTTGTTGAGATACATTGCTTTTCTAAAATGCCACAAAGATGGGTTAATAAATAAATGGAACTGAAAAGATACAGAATAAAAACCTGGAGGGGAAATCTTAGTAGAAAGCAAAAATTTGTTTTGGCTGTGTTAAAAGTTGGAAGACAATTCTCTCCTTGTTTTCTGATCTCACCCCTTTCTTTTTCCTTCCCAAACACTACATGTGAAAACTCCTTGTTGTTGTTGACTTCCCCCTGCCTAGTTCCAGCTACTCGCTTCGGCACTTTTCAAGTCGGGCTCCGATCTGAGCACCTTGGGTGAGTGAGTACATTTCAGATAGGCTGTCTTGCAGCTGCCTCAGAACCAGCTCTGGGTTAAATCCCAGTAAAGTCATGGACTCAGTTTCACCACAGCATGGGGCTATTATTCATACAAGGTTTGGAAGCATGGGTCAGAACAAATTAACACATAACACATCATCCTGGCAACCCGCAGCCTTTGCCCAGCTGGGCCTTGGGAAGTGGGGTGGGATGAATTTGATCTTTGCTTGCTATGATAAAGTGCACTGTTCAAATGGGTGAGTTCAGGCTGTTCTAGGCAGTCTCTCTCCTTGGGCAGCCTGTCAAGGAAAACAGCAACATTTCAACTTCCCAGAATCAGAAATCCAAGTTCAGCTTCGCAGATCTTAATAATCCTCCCTTCCCCTCCACACAGCACTTCCACTACTGTATAATCATAACTTGCAAAAGAGCCTTTGGGGCTGGACAGTTTTCCTCTCCCACATCCTATGAAGGCTTTCCCCACCCCAGGGACAGCACAGAGTGGGAAGGCAAAGAATGTGATGGAAGCACTGGGAAGGAACAAGTGATTCAGGCTGCATACTTGGAATGCCAACACCAAAACTCAAAATCAAAGACCGCATTTCCAAATCCACCTTAATCTGAATGTTATTCCAAGCATTGCTGAATGCTGGACATGGCTCTTCTGTGGCTTTGTGGCACCATGGAAGTGGCTTTTTCATGGAATTATCCCATAGCATTAATGTGGTTTGTTGAAAGCCGATGGCTTTATGGTGAAGCTTGATGATATAGAGCCCTATTGTGAAATAATTGGTCCCATCCCAGGAGCTGCAGGACTATCTTACATAACAACTTTGTGAGATAAATCTGCCAGAAGACAAGTACTCCAGCCTTACTGAAAAATGTCAAGGAAATATTAAGAGGCCTTGGCTAGGCTGAACTCTTGGGTGATTTACCTAGGTTTCAACCAGTCAGTGCTTATGTGTCACCTAATACTCCTCTTGAATCTCAGTTTTGCCTGTTCCTTTTTTATGATAAAAGTTAGCACTTCAGTAAACAATAATGAAGCATTTATAAGGAGATCTTGTAGATGGAACATGCATAAGATCCCCTGATTTGTCCTTTGCAGACCCAGTTAAAAAGCTCTCCATTGGAGAAGGTCTCAGCATACATTCTTTAAGAACTTATATAGGCATATTCAACTCTATCATTCTCCAATCAGGTTTTCTCCTGATGTGTCAGAGCCACACCTTCCACAACTCCCAAGTGGGACTGTTGGGAATTCTAGAAGCTACAGTCCAACTCATCTGCAAGACATCAGGATGGGGAAAGCTAGATCAGATGTCCATCACACACTACACTGATTAACCGACCCCAACTACCAAATCCCACTTACTGAATGGAAACTGCATGCCTACTCTTTTCTTTGAACATAGTCTTTGGTAAACAAGTCCTTGTGCTCTTCTGTTGCGCTTTCATAGAACCTTTGAGGTCAAAGAAACCACCAGTTTTCCTCATTCTAACATTCCACAGGTCCTTTCATCTCCCCTGTTCTTTTCTTCTTTCCATCTTCAGGGTTTTCAGATGTTGACCACGTCTACGCCCAGCGAACTCAGCTCTTTGACACCTTGGTGAACTTCTTCCCTGACAACATGACCCCTCCCAAAGGCAATCTGGTAGAGCTCATCACACTGTGACAAGCCAGTTGCAGGGCACGTGGAAGGAAGAGGAGGACACTGGCTTTTCAGTATTTTTAATTTTTGTGTGTGTGCGCAGTGAGTGATTGGGGAACTGCAGAAATAGAGGAACCTGTTTGGGGAGAGGCTTTATGCAAATGGCTAATAAAAAGGATTTGATATAATTCTGATGGGCTTTGGGATGAATGGATGAATGAATGAATGGACGGATGGACAGATGAATAGATTGATATTCATTCATTCATTTTCATTCATATTGATGCTTTTTAAAGATTAATGAACATTGACATCCAAGGGAAAAATGGTGTGGTTTTCTGAGTATATAGCCCCCCAGGTCCAAACTCAGGAGTCTGAGAATAGGTAGTGCTTTTTTAATTTATTGGTTCATTGCAGCTTTGTTCCCCAAACTGACTTTGCTGATTTGAGCTTGCTTCTTAGCCTGCTGACACCTTCCAGCAGCCGATGCAGGCACCCATAGAATGGGATGAATGGGTGGCAGGCATAGATCTGACTGGGGTTTTTTTAAGCTGCTGCTGGAAAAGAAAGGCTGTGCATGCACTTTGGGGACTCTATGCCATCTGGTGGCCACTGGGTGAAAAATAGGAGTGGGAAGGTTCTTAAGACACACGTTGACCTTGACATCTGCCAAAATGGTGACATCCCATCTTGTAAATGCATGTGGAAAAGAAGCAACCTGGATCAGTTTGTTCTACCTGAAATTTTCCATGTTAGAAAATGACCCCACACATGCCTCACCCCACCCTCGGCTCCATTTATATGTAGACATGTATTAGCACAGAGTTTTAATTCAGGTTACAATCCATGAGTTCAAGCTGTAGCTTTGGCATTTTGTGTGAGCAAGTGCGTATCTGCACACATGCGTGAGTTGGTTGCTTTCTAACCCATCTCTTTCACTTCCTAATAATTATTTTGCATGGGAAAGCTTACAACACTTAGCTTGGCACTGTTGCACTAGGTTAGAAAAGGTAGACAACCAAGTTGATGCACACTGGTATTGCTCTTAGTTCCTTCCAAAAAAAGAAAGAAAAGCATCTGACCAGAAATTGGCATTCATAAAATCGTTTTGCAATCAGGAATGGGGACCTATAAAGCACCAGGTGTTTTTGAAAGATGCCTCCTGGCATCTCTCCCCATGTGCTGGTTGGAGACTTCTTTCAACCACCATCTAGAGGGCTTAAACTGCCCCATCTCTGTTTAAAAGGGTGGTCTGATTTACCACTCCAAAATTATTTCTTAGAACTTTTAAGAAATTAGAAAAATCCAAGGGACAAAAGAACCATCCAGATTTGCTCTAGAGAATTTAGATTTGGTGGCTCTACAGAAATTGGTCTTTGATGACCAGTATCACTATAAGACAAGATTTTAGTGGTCCTTGCAAAC
>JANHZU010009557.1:94893-117131 GCA_032468055.1 Acrochordus granulatus | reverse complement strand
GCAAACTCCCAGCAAGCCTCAGGCTTGAGTGCCTTCCCTATTCCAGCTCAGATAGATGAATTAATTTTTGATTAATTCATTTTGTAATTTTGTTCAAACCAGTCATTGTGGTTTACATAAACCAGTGTCACAAGTCATTGTTTGATGTCGCTTTGCTTTTAAAACAGTATAAATTCTGACTCCCTCATTCAGAAGAAACAATTTGGAATCAACTAAATGCAAAATGTACATTGCACATGGCCACACATCAGAGGAGGAGCTTGAATTGATGTGATAAGTCCATAGTTTATGATGACATTTGAATGTAGCCATATGTGCAGACTTCTAAGTTTGTAGAATAGCCAAGTGCTATGTTTTAAAAATTACAGTTGTCCTTTGTGTGGCACCTCGATTTTAAAAAAAAGTTTTCTTCTATTTTAAATGAATTTGCAGTTGTCAGATAGGTCACAATTGCCAATATTGCACTTGAATTTCAGTAGTGTCTTACCTTCCTCTTTAAATGAGCGAGAAAAACTTACCCAATTTTTCTGAGTATAGATGGGACATTTTTTTCCCTCTCAAGCTTATGATGCAGCCTGTTGGGCTAGTCAGAATGCATTGCATGGACCATCTTTAAAATTCCAGTAGTTTGCATGTCTTACTTCAGGAAACCCCCACTTTTCACACTGAACACATGTTCTTGTGGGATGGGACTAATAATTGAATGAAGGATATAATGAGGCTTCCTTCCAAATGTTCTTTATATTGAGATAGCACCGATGTCTTAAAAACACTAATGCTTTTAACTATTTGTAAGGCATTCAAATGCAGAAAGTATCATTCAGACTTTCAACAACAGTTTAGCTGAAATCAGACCAAGGTTTGAATTCAGGTTTCCTTAGGGTGACTTTGAGATACGTTGTGGCTACAAGCTTCTTTGGCTATGCTGACAAGCAAGCCTTGAAGAAGGCTAATTCATTTAGTTTACAACATCCCATTTTTTAAAATAGCAGCAGTAAATTGGTTATGGACATCTTTTCAAGTGGTTTCATGAGGTTGGCAGCCTTTTCTACCTATGAACTGATATTTAAGGCAGGTCGTAGTCTTGTAGACATCAAGAGACGCTTCATAGTTGGAACTTTTTGATCACCATTCAGCAGAAGGTGGAATGGGCTGATATTTTGCTCAATTTTGGATCTTTGCCCTTTTTTATTGCAACTCTTCTTGTGAAACACCCCACACTCTTCAGGAGCATCCCCCAAATCTCAAGAGAGGAACATATCCTGGGGAGAACAGATTGTGAAGTCCTGTGTGAGAGAGACCAGGAAATGGGAAGGTATCCTTGAGTGAGGATCTCTTTCAACTTCTGAGTCTCAGTTTGAATTCTCGGATATGATTCTGTAGAAAAGGGAAAGCAGATAATAAAGGTCAGTTCTGCTTTTAGAAATCCTGCACAGTAACTTGCTCACGCTCTCTGAAAAGGAAATGTGTCCAATAGCAGCCCCTGAAACCTCACCCAAAAAAGGTTGTCAGAACTGTTTAAATCACTGGGTATGATGACATTTAATGAGCTTCTAGAGAAAATCAAGTTTATTTTCCACACCATTTTGTAATTTTGATGTAGGTCTAACAGGACAATTTGATCACAAGGATGTAATTCCTTGTCATATCGGTTTGATCGGTTTCTACTTGGCACATCTGTTTTTTGCTCTTTTTGTAGTCTTAACTCCATCCAGAGGTTGGCTGAGAATATTGTTAATCTTAAAATATAGTCTTCAACAGGTGTCATGCTGAAGAATGAGCTGTTCCCGCTTTAAAAAGATAGTTTGTAGGTCCTTATGGTGTAATTCCAGGATCAGAAAGCCCCAAAGGATTGGTGTTGACTTGCTACGTTGGCTCAACTAGGAGATGGTCTTCAAGACACATAAAACCACATGGTCATCCAGTTTGATTATAGAATCTCACAATAATTTGACAGGCACTTGAAATTCCAGAGGTGAGTGGGGAAGCCCATCCTCTTAATTCTCAACTTTCTTTTCCCAAAATTTAAATGTCTAGATTCTCTGATGAAATAACACAGCAATAAAAGCTTGTCTCAGATGCTCACATAGACATTGCTTTGGGAGAAATTACCAGGGTTGGAATAGCACAGATTGATTTGGTCAAGTTGAATGTCTTCTCTAAGGGTGACATTAAAATAGAGATTGCCCTGTGAAATTTTGTGTGTGTGTGAGAGAGAGAGAGAGAGAGAGATTGATTTGATTAGGTGCCCTTGGAATGGGCTTTGCCTGCATGTGATCGGCTTACGTTTGCCATAAACCCAGATTCTCAGCAATTCTCAGCATATTTCTCTGGCCAGGTGCTTTTTGATGCGATGGTCTCAGATTGGGGAAGCAATCTGAAGGATCACAAGTGATAGAGGAAAGTGTGGGTGCTTAATAATTTTATTTTAAAAAAATCAGAAAAAAACCCCCACTTCAAAACAGGGCAAACCAAAGGCATTTTAATACCAAAGGCATCAAAAACTATTTGGTCCCCTCCTGGATGAGCTAAAATGGAGGTCAGCCAGATTGTGCAAACCATAATGAAGTGCGCATTGCCATTTGAGACAGTTTGTGTGTGGGATAACTGGTAGGCTCAACAGATTGTGTTCCATCGGTTGTCATCTCCACTTTTGCCACAAAGCTCCTTCCAGTTCTTGGATTGGCCTCCCAGTTGCTGCACACCAAACAATCGCCACGTGCGGTGCCTTTCCCTGCCACGTTTACCGCTGTAGGCACCTTCAGATGTTCTTCTCAATCCGCAGCCTCCGCATTGCTTTCTGCCTCCCAGCCCCTCATCATTTGGTTGTACAATTGTTCTCCCAGCTTGAAGATGTATGTAAGGATGACTCTGGGATTCAGGGTGGGGAAGAGAAGAGCAATTCCCAATGTAGAATTTTGCTGTATGTAATGTATATACGGAGAGAGAATGTATTTTGTTCATTTTTTTCTTAATAAAAAAATTATGCTGAACTTGGATTTTTGCTAGAGGAGTTCCTTGAAACATTCTCCTGCTAGGCGTTTGCTGTTTTATTATCTAAGTTACATGCCTATAGTTAAATGCTGAAATATGTATAACTAGACTCCCTGGCTGTCACAGTTGATGTCTCATTCTCACAAATGTCAGGTGTATTTAGGACTCACTTCCAACCTGGTGCCCATCGTGCGTATTGGGAATTTCCAGTCAGCAAGGCCAAAGGTTTCTCCACTGGTCGTACAGGTAGTCCTCAACTTACAATCATTTGTTCAGCGACTGAGTTACAACAGCATTGAAAAAAGTGACTTACAATTAATCCTTGTACTTATAACCATTGCAATATTCCCACAGTCATGTGATCAAAATTCGGCAACTGGCAAGTATTTACCATGGCTGCAGCGTCCCAGAGTCACACGATTGCCACTTGCGACCTTCCCAGCCAACTTCCGACAGGCAAGCTGGATTTGCTTAAAGCCTGCATGATTCACTTAACAAGTGCAGTGATTCGCTTAACTATGGCAAAAAATACTGTAAAATCGGGCACAACTCACTTAACTACCTTGATTAGCATCAGAAATTCTGGTTCCAATTGTGGTCATAAGAATGAACCAGAAACATTTTGATAGTGGATCACTGTACTGGCTGGGAATTATGGGAGCTGCAGCTGAAAACACATGGGGAGGATGATGCCTGATGGAAAGGTTTCTGTGGGAATCCTGCAGGAGACACTCGGAAGAGGTGGCCCCACTCCATATAGCTGCAGTGGTTGTTTTTTATCACGGTTGGTTGCGCACAGTCACAGTGGGGGGATAGGTGGCCTCACTATAGAATCGTATGCTCGAAAGAGAACCTTGGCCACCTCGTCCAGTCCCCTCAGGCCATCCCAGACAAACCGTGTCCAATGTTTCCTTGAAGACCAGCAATGAGCACCCACAACACCGTCGGCCGGCTGTTGCACTGCTGCACAGCTCTGGCGGTGAACGTATTTCTCCTTGAGTCTGAACCTCCCTTTATGAAGCTTCTCCCCGCTGGTCCTTGTCTTACCCTTGGGTACCACAGAGAATCGGTCCACCCCGCTTCTCTACGACAGCCGTTCAGAGATCGAAAGACTGCTGCCATCATGTCTCCCTGTGGTCTTTTCTTCTTTAGGCTGAACACATCCGGTGCCTTTAACTTTCTATAAAAGGGAATGAGGGGCGTCCACAGGAGGAGCATTTATTTAGACGAGTGTTTCTCAACCTTGGCTACGTTAAGATCTGTGGACTTGCTGGCTGGGGGATTCTGGGAGCTGAAGTCCACAGATCTTAACGTGGTCAAGGTTGAGAAACACCGATTCAGGCCAACAATATAAGCACTATATATAATGAAATAAACACCGTATGCCTTCCATGAATGTGTCCCACCTGCTTTTATAGTCTCTTAAGCACATGGCTAGGTAGGACCTCCGATTCTGTAAAAGGTAATCTGGGATTATCGTGGGGAGGGACCACAGAGGTCATCTAGTCGAGCTCCTTGCTTGGTGCAGGAATGGATAAACCTCTCTTTGAAGACCTCCACTGAATTCACAAGGCTACCTATTCTACCAGCAGGCAGCTTGTCCTGCCAGGAAATTTCTCCTGATACCTAACCTAACCGAATTTCCTGTAGTTTTGGGTGCTGTTTTTGGGGAAGTTGTCTTGGGCAGAAGGAATAACGGAGGAACAGCCATAATCAAAATTATAGTCAGATGCAGATAGTCCTTGACATACAACTGGTTGCTTAGCGACCATCAAAGTTAAGACAGACTCAAAAAAAGTTACGTTGAGCCATCCTCAAAGTTACAACTGCCATACCACCCCTGCAATCAAATGCATCCACTTAGGGTGTTTTGGCGACTGACTCCTACTTATGACCAGTTGCAGTCTCGTGATTGTTTTTTATTGTTTCCCAGCAAAAAAAATCCATTGGATAAGCTGGACTTGGACGTATAAGCATGTGATTCACTTAATGACCTTGGTGACTCTCTTAATTGTAAAAATGATAGTAAAATGGAGTCTAGTCAGTGATGACTCGACTTATAACCAAAATTCTGGCTCAATTTTGGTCATGAGCCAAGGACTACCTGCAAAAGAAATTTTGGGTCCAGGCCTTAGGTGTAACCTGAGAAAATGTCTCAAGACTCTCTGTAGTTCTTATAAAGATGAAGAGAGGGAAACGCACTCAGACTTACAAGATACAGACAGCAAACCTCACTCCCTTTCAGCACTGATGATGTTGCCTAGTTGTGGTAATGAAATGTCTGCAAGAAAACCACCAAGCTCAGAGAGCACCAAGGATTCCACCATGGTTACAATTACTTTATCATGAAAGTAGTAGCAGCCAGCGTTAACTTTTAATTTCTTAGTCTGATCTGTCTTGAAGGGCTGACAAAGATAGAAGATAACGTCCATTTCCTCCTCTTTATGGCCATTTAGATGTCCAAGGCCTCCTGTCACGTCTCCCCTTTCTTTTTTCAGCAGGCCGAGCATGCTGGATTCATAGCATTTGGCTTCCAGTCCTCTCACCAGTCTGGTAGCCCTTCTCTGAACTGGCTCCAGTTTGTCAGTATATTCCAGGTCTATCCATATCCTATGGCCAAGGGGGCAATTCCCATGAACTGGACTCCCAAGGTCCAGTCAATGCTTCCAAAAATGGCCTTTGCCTTTTTAGCAGCCACTTCATGTTTGCCCATGCTGAACGCACGATCGACTAACTTTGCTACAGAGATGCAAAGATTTTGCATTTCTCCACGTTAAATTCCATCCTCTTCCTTTCAGTCCACATTCAAGCCTGCCTTAGACCTTTCTCACTTTTCAGAAGCACTTCTGTCCAGGATTTCCTTTTGTCAGTTTATCGGACGACCTAGCATTCTCGCCCTCTGCAAGACAGCCTACCTACCTAGAGTCACTTCTTCATCTCACTTTTTTTAAAGTCTCCATCTGTTTTGTTTTGTTTTCCCTGTTAAAGCTCTGTAACACCTCTGAAAAATTTCCCATAATCAACGTTACTCCTAAAGTTACACCCAGACCAAGGGAAGTAAATTTAAAGAAAACGGCAGGCTTTAGGACTAAAGCTAGATGCCGCCCCCCATGAGCTAACACATTGGCAAGAGAATAACTCGACACTCCACAAAGGAACATTTTTTTTAATTTGACAGTAATAAGCAATGTCATCAAAATATACTTTGTAGGAAAAGGTAACCATACTTTTTACAGTCCAGTCTCTTTTCAGAATTCCAGTGTATACCTGACTCCTGTTTCAGCACAAAAAGTGCCATGGAAAACTATACAGTGTTGGGTACAGCACCCAAATCTTTTTTTTATTATTATTATTATTTTTTTATTACAATCAGAAGGTATGCACAGTCCGTTCAGCTTACAAAAATAGAGGCCCAGCAAGGTGCAGCACACACAGTTGTTCTGGGCATGGGAGATCCAGATTCAAATCTCTCTTAAGGCTTAAAGAATATCCAGTGGCCTAAACCGCGCATTCTTGTGAGAAGCATGGAGGAAGCGTGAGAAGCACATTCTTAGAAGCATGGTTCAAATGTTCTGAGCTGAAAACAAATCTTGTGTCCTCATCAAAGATGTCCGAAACAGAGCATTTCAACTCAGCTTGGGTTTCTTCAAAAGTTCCATGCTTTAGAAAGAGAAGGATCTACCAAGAACTTTTGTTTTAAGCTCAGAATAAACATTCAATCTATCTTGAATGTTGGTGTGATGGAACCCAACAGTCTCTCTCTTCCAGTGGAAAATTGGGAGCGAAGCTGCTTGTGTTAAGCCTTCCAACGAGACCATTTCTTACTTCATTTGGTGCCTGCTCCAATTCTTAGCTAAATGTGCCTGAATTTTACACAGTGCAAAGCGTGATAAACAGTAGTAGCAAAAAAAAAGCTATAGAAAGATAATGGGATCGACAGCATTCTCAAAAGTGTTAAATTTGTCATGTTTTACCATAAAGATTTTGCCATGATACTAAATGGGTAAATTGGTAGAAAATTACCTCTTTTGATTTGTATCTTTTGCTAATAAGTGGGGGGGAAACGAAATACTTTGGCTCCAACTAAATCAAAGCTATGAACAGCCTGTGCTTCTATCTATTCCTGAATGAAGATTTAGCAAACTTTTCTTATTCAGGGCTGCTATGGTCCCCCCTCATTTGCTGTAACATGCATCCTGGAAAAAAAAAACATGCTGTAGCGTAACAGTAGATTGGATTGTTGAACTGAATTTGCGCAGGTGCTTGCTCTAAATAATGTCTTTATAGAGCTGCTTAGCTTCATCAAGAAACTCCTCAGGAGGCAAGTTGGAGAACTGACCAATTCTCCATCTTTCCCTACCTCTGGCTCAAGCTGACATCTTCCTTCACTGGCTTATGCAGTTAAGTTAAAACTTAAAAATCCCTTAGAGCAGGGTTCCTCGACTGTGACAACTTTTAAGATACAGTACGTGGATTTCAACTCCCATAATTCCCCAGCCAATTCTGGGAGTTGAATCCATGCATCTTAAATTGGCTAAGGTTGTAAAACATGACACAGGATATTGGTGTAACTGTGGGGTCCTTGGTGCTCTCCGAGCTCGGTAGTTGTCTTGCTGATGTTTCATTACCAACACTAGGTAACATCATCAGTGCTAGAAGAGAGTGGGGTTTATGTTGATGATGTCACCTAGTGTTGGTAATGAAACGTCTGCAAGAAAACACCCAAGCCTGGAGAGCATCAAGGACCCCATAGTTCAACCCTGACCTGCTGTTTTCTTCCATATGTCGGTGTGAGGACAGCCTCCCGTATCTTAAAACCAAGGTGTCTTTTCCCTTCCCGAATTACAGGCTAGGGATGGGACAAATGAAATCAAGCCCACCCTTGCTCAGCGCATGAATCCAAATGAAAGCATCCTGGATAGAGGTCTGGCCAGCCTCCAATTCAGAAGACAGATCCCAAGAGGACAGATTGCGGCTGTTGAAGACTTTAGCTATCCCCCCTCGGTTGGCTTAAGGCAAAATGTGATCCAAAACCTATACTTTTTTTTTGCAGCTGCTTTGCATTGCTGGCTCATTTTGCATTTGCAATCAATTCAGTGAACTACTTTCCCAACGGCTCTGCTAGTTAGGGATGGTGTCCATGTGTGTGTGCCTTCAAATCAGTACTGACACCCGGAGACTGCCAGGCAGGTCCCCACAGTTTTCTTGGCAAGATTTCAGAAGTGGTTTTCCATTGCTTCCTTCCTAGGGCCAAGAAAAGATCATCCAACTGGCTTCGTGCCCGAGGTAGGATGAGACCACACCATCTCCTGGCTTCTAATCCAGCATCTTCACCACTAGACCAAATTGGCATCAAATCCCTGCAACTTTCTAAAGGCAGCATTTTCAGAACTGGCTTGTTTCATACCTACGGCAGGACTAAGACCCACATTTCTCCTGGTTTCTAGCCCACTATTAACACCAAACAGTCGTTACAGAGCCTATTTCCAGAGTCCTGAACTGAGTTTAGAAGGTTAACGCTATGAGACCCCAATGTCATCAGCCTGGGCTCACAAGCTACATTAAGCCATTATTTGCTTAGTCCTGTTCTGTTGAATAAACCACCATTTGAACACCGTTTGCTGGATATTCTAAATCTCAAACCACAAACAAAAATGCCACCATTCTAAGTCTCAAACCAAACCAACATTTGGGCTTGTCAGTAGCATGAACTCGGTCTGTCCATTGGCTCCCTAATCTGGTGTTTTCTCAACCTTGGCAACTTTTACGATGTGCAGACTTCAACTCCCAGAATTCTGGGAGATGAAGTCCGCTCACCTTAAAGTTGCCAAAGCTGAGAAACATTGCTCTAATATTTGAAGTCTGACCTAATGATGGCTTAAGGTTTGTCATTTTTAAAGTTGTGACTTCCTGCTCATATAAATAGCCAAAAACAGCCTATTTCTAATAGGGTGTGCCAAAGTGCTCTTTGTCTTAAAAAAGCCACATTTTCACCTTCTGGACACCATAAATCCACCTCATAAGGAAGTATCTGAGATTCCACCCATCCTGTTATCTCTTTCTGTTCCCAGAGATCTTTTGTGCGGGTGGGGTGAAGCCCGGGTTTCACTATTCACAAGCCTTTGGTTGGTTTCATTGTTCTTTTCAGCGGTTTCCTTCAAATTATTTTTCTTGGCAGACCCAACGTCTTCCAACTTCCCTGTCTTTCTTCCATACAAACAGGAGGGGAAAGGGCAGCATGGATAGGACTACAAAGGAGGGCTATGCCTATTTGCGGCCCTCTGCGTCTCGAAGACTTCGCGGAGGTGCAAACATAGTTTTCCCCCCATTATTAAAGGCCCAGCTTTGGCTTCATTTGTCCTTTGGAAAGCACCGCGTGCCACATCAGAAGAATGCCGCAGTAATTTTCAGGAGGGCAGGTCATGAGAAACATCACAAAATGGTTTGAGAGGGGCTGGAATGGCGAAGACGGTCCGACCCCTGCCTCTGCCTTGAAACCACTTCGCACTAGCAAGAAATCCCACGAAGAAATCCTCAGAATTGATTTCTTCCCCGTTTGCATCAACTGGCAGTGAGAAACACGTAACCTCACCTGTAGGATCACTGCACTACTGCCCTGACTTGGACTCCCGTAAAATCAGCAATATTAAGCCTCACGAAAGGACGGCGTTCAGGTTCATTTTTAGGGTGCTGCCGTTTCAGGGGGAATCCAGCAGTTTTCAGCTGCAGCATTAGTTTTGCCAGTGAAACTTAGCAAAGCGCGAACTTTCCAAGTGCTCTTCCTTTGGCCAGATTCCCATCCAGTTCCTCGGAGGACAGCTGCTGACTGCTCAGATGCTCAGGAGGGTTAATGCAAACTGCTTCTGGAAGTCTCTGCTTGCAATAAAGCCCCCCCTAACCAGCCAAAAGTGAACCACCGCCGGGTTGTTTGAGGACAGCAGCAAAGCTGATGTCCGCAAAAATGTAAGCTTGAAATTGGCTGGCCTCGGTTGCCCATCCTCGGCGTATATTAGGGGTTTCTCTGAGCTTTTGGAAAGAGATGAGAGGTTGCCAAGTGACATAGTGTTTCGCAACCTTGGCAACTTTAAGGTGTGTGGACTCCAATTCCCAGAATTCCCCAGCCAGCCATGGCGAAAGAATTCATCCGTTCCGTCCTCAGTTCCTCAAGTGGAGTATCTGTGCGTCGGAATGGATAACGCTAGGGAAGGAAGAATCCACTGTTTTTACCTCCCTGTCTGCGTCAGACAGACACAGACACACAATGGATTCGCAGTCCCACCGCTGGCTGGGAGGAACTGCAGGTTGGGGAAGGCTTGCGGACCAGCGGTGGGCCGCGTCAAGGCACAACTCATCCCCGTCTCCTTCAAGATGACTGTTTCAGTCTGGATGGACTTAATATTGCTATCACTTTTACGGCAAACGAAAAAAAACAACAACAACCCCAACCCATCCGGCCCTGCAGCTCTGTGAGCCGATTAATATCCGTTCTGCTTCTCCTTTCATTAATTAAATCATGGGTTGTCTCCAGAAGCTGGTTTGTCAAAAAAAGAATCTTGCTGGGCTCACCTTCCTTTCATCCCCACGCGAAGTGCTTTGCTCTCCCCTGCTGAAAGCTGCACCTTTCTCACGCTCACGCACACGTGCACACACACCCAGTCCCTTCTCCAAAACTCCACTTTTGGCACCACACATTTGAAGGCCACGCGCACACGGCTCACCTCCTGCAAGCAAAGGCTTGCGTGCCACGCAGTGGTCAAGAACGGAGTTCATCGCTCTGCTTCCTCGCCGGATTGTCTTTCTAGAGTTTCTGAAAACGCCCCCAGGAAAAAGTCCGGTTTTGAAAAGGAAGGAAGGAGCTTTCATGACCGTCTGTCCCATCTGGGCCAAATTTATTCTCCTGCTTGGTCCAAGCTGTAGCTCTAAATGAGGGCAAATTATGAAATTCTGCATATATGCGTTGCTGCATGAAGGATCCCACTTCAGCTAGCCATGCCGAAGAAAAATACCCTTTTCCACCCTTACTCCCCCAGAAGTCCTGCTCTAATTCCATTCCCCCCCAGATTTAACCTGTCTACACAGAGCTTGTTCTGCCACCATGAGGACGAGGGACTTGCTTCCTGCTGAAGCATGTCAGAAGGAATGCTTGCCCGCATCAACGAAGGGCCTCTTCTCCAGTTTCCCTGTTTCGGTCCCCATATCCAGGGCAATTCCTGATATTTCTCCAGATGGCCCACTGTTGAAAACTTTCTGACCCCAAGCCGTGCTTAAAGAGGAGGCCCTGTCCTTAAAAACGGGTACACACACATATAACTTTGCTCAGAAAGCCAAGGGACTTAAAAATAACATTAATAATAAAAATTCGCAAAAAAACCGGGCGGACTTCTGCCGTTCCGCCCTCATCTCGTGCCATGGCAGCACGACCTCCCCGCATGGGCACTTGTGGCTGAAGATTTGAGTTTTCCATCTTTACAGAGGCGGGGAGTTGCTGGCGCGAAGTTCCATCTTTTTCTTTCAATCCTCACATCTCCCCCCCACCTCCTCCTCTTTTTTGGTGACCCCCCCAGCAACTTATAAGTGTGTGTCTTCTTCCTCGTCCAAATCGTCCTTTGTGAGGCTGTCCAGGGGCACGATCCAGCTGTCGCCGAGCTCCCCGTTCAAGTTGACCTTCTTCTCCTGCATCTCCGATAAGGTCTCCATCACTTCCAAGGTGGGGTTATCGTGGTAGCCGTTCTCGATGGTGTGAAGCTCTTCCGTCAGGCGCTGCTGGGAAGGACAGACACGTCAAGAGCGGGGGACGGCGTCACCACGTTGGGCGCGCCTAAACGTGCTCCCGCCCTCCCCTGGATCCCCGACCCATGCTGCACACCGACAGTCCCCTGCGATCACAACCGCACCCACGAACGGGAAGACAAGACGGGGGAGCTCAACTTTACAAGGAGTCAATCGTTCTGCTTCCTTTCCAGACCCCGGGGGGGGTCCTCGACTTATTCAAAGTTTGGACGGACCTCGCTGGCAATACTCATGACCCGGTTCTGAAGTTCCAAAGGGACCCCTGGGCACCTGACCACCTTTTGGCACTCGGCGACCAGCCCACATTTAGGGCTGTTTGCAACATCCCACAGTCACGTGACTTGCTTTTTAGGACTTTTTTTTTTGTTTTCGGCAAAAACGCCCTGTAGCGAGTAATGGGTTCCACTTAACCACCGCCGCAAAAAAGGGTGTAAAATTGGGTCAGTTGCAAAGGTGACCCACATTCTAATCCTCACGACTTAACAACTGTCAACGGGCAGGCTCCAGTATGGTGGTAAGTTGAGGACTACCTGTAATATATTTAATGTGGAGTCCTTGGTGCTCTCTGAGCTTGGTGGGTTTCCTGCAGACGTTTCATTACCAAACTAGGTAACATCATCAGTGCCTTGATGATGTCACCTAATCGGGGCATGAAACAGCTGCAGGAAAACCCACCCAGCTCAGAGAGCAGCAGGGACTCCACAGTTCAACCCAGCGCTACGTATTTCCTCTTTCCTTCACTGACGCGTAAAGTGAGCGGCTCTGGAGGTGGGGCGAAGAGAGAGGCAAGAGGGCTGTACAACCCTTCCGTGAGTCAACTTCCAGGGAGCATCCCTGCCTCACTGTGGCAACTAGGAGAGCATCCCTGGTGCTGTAAGTGCGGCAATCAACAAGGACAACCGGGAATAAACATGATGCCGTTTGTTTCGGTCCTGGCATCCTCTTTTAACGTCGCCCTGCTTCGGTCCGCAAAGTCGAAATTAGCCAGCAGCCCAAGAACTTCAGGACATAAAAGGCGTCTCCTTTCATGACCGCACTTCAAGGGATGCACGAAGGGGCTGGACCAATGCTCTCCCCTCCACAGCCATTCTCTGAGCCAGGGAGCTGAGGCCCACAGATGCTGATGGGGCCTCCGAGTAACCTCGGTGCGTCTGGACAGGGGCGAGCAGGCTTCTGGCGTCTGGGAAAGCCCCAAGCGCTGGTGCTTTGCTCAGACCTTCGGCGGGTGTGACCGACGCCTGGCTTTCTTCTTCCCATCTGGGTGTGTTATCTTTGTTCCCTTGTGTGTGTGTGTGTCGTTTTCTTAGGTTTTTAACAATCTGCAAACCGCCCAGATCCGCCGGGAGTGGCACTTAGGAAATCTGCGTGCCTTGACAAACTTTCCATCTGTCAACTGGAAAAGGCCACGCGGCGTGGGTCCGCGTAGATGCCGTGCCCGTGCATGACGGCACCCTGGGTTCTTGGGAAGAGCTCGACGGGGAGGGAGGCCGCCCCCAGCTAAAGCGCCGGCAGCTGTGATTTCGCACTGTTGTGAATGCAGTCACGAAAGTGAACAGTTCAGCCTGGAAAACCGCTTATCTTACCCTGAGCCGGGACAAGGGGATGATTTTTAATTTAATTTTATTTTTTTAACCTTGGGGAAGTTGGCCGAAAAACCGGCCTCCCGGCTGCTTCAGGACTCGGCATACGAAACCCTCCCGAATTTGTGAGCACATCCTGCCCTCTCATGGATGTGAGCAGCAGCGGCGGCGGCTGCTCATCGCAGGGCCTGGTGCACATGTTCCCAGCTCTGCCCCGCAGGGATGCTGAGACTACAACTCCCATTCTGGTTTAGAATTCTGGGAAGGGGTGTCCCGAACACCTGGATGCCCACCCAATGGAGGGGCTGCTTTGCATTGGTCTCTGAGGAATGGTCTTTTGAGTAAAGGGAGAGGATTTTTAAAAGAGTAAACATTTCATCATCGTGGGATTTTTTTGCACTGGTCTAGTCCAGATTCATCTCCGTGTACTCAAGTCGCCCGTCCCAACTTCTGCACAGTTTTGCACCCTCTTGGGCTCAACTCTTTTATTTCCAAGACTGAGGCAGACTTTCTGTCCATAAAGCTGGTTTTGATTTAAGCTGGTTCATTTCTCAGCCATCTGAAAGAGCAGTCCCTCCGGGCAGCTTTCGATGACATCACGAAACACAAAACTCGACCCTAAAGACTAAAATCGCGTCTTCTTCAGATTAAGCTTGATGCCTGTACATCTGTTGGGACTCGACTTACGACCATGATCGGGACTGGAACTTCTGTTGTTAAGCAAGGAGCTGTTAAGTGAGTCAGGCCTGATCTTATGACTTTGTTTGCCATGGTTGTTAAGCAAATCGCCGCAGCTGTTAAGTGAATCATGCAGTCAATAGGTGAATCTGGCTTCCCCCATTGACTTTGCTTGTTGGGAGCTGGCTGGGAAGATTGCAGCTGTTGGTCACATGACCCCCCTGGGACACTACAATCCTTGTAAATGCATGCCAACTGCCGGTGTGTGATCACCTGGCTACGTGGATGCGGTGACACTTTTAAGTGCAACCATCAGTTCTAAGTCATAACTTAGAACAATTGCTAAATGAATGGTTGTACGCCGAGGACTACTTCTAATGCTCACGATTCACGACCGGCCTGGTGTCCAAAAGCAAATTAACACGACCAAACCCATGGGGCAAATCTCCCCTCTGGGACTTCCAGCAAGAAAATCACTAGACACCACCTTAGGAGGGAACCTCCACACCTTCAGGGGGGCGTGCTTCCGAACAAGCATATAGGGTGGGACAAGCAGCGCAGGATTAGCTTTGCGTAGGACTGGAGCCTTCATCTTGGTGCCACCACAGCCTGCCACGGATGCTGTGAACAGACAAGATCTATCACGGGGAACATCCCTAAACAGAAAAGGCAGGTTTCTTCTGAGCCAAACCCAACGCTTGAGGAGAACATCAACTCGCCTCTGCTATTTTCTCAGCAGCGGCACAGCCGTGGCTCGTCGCTGCTCTCTCCCCAGGCTCCTTTTCCGAGGGCTCAGTTTTGCTGACATCTCTGAGATAGCCTAGCGGTGTCCCAACCAGGTACCCACTGGATCTGAACCTACAGGGCAGTGTAGCTCAACCTCTCCAGCTCGAAGACAGCTGGACTTCAACTCCCAGAACTTCCCAGCCGGGCGTGGCTAGCTGGGGAATTCTGGGAGTTGAAGTCTGCACATCTGCAAGTTGCCACGGTTGAAAAGCACCGCTGCGGAACTTCCAAACCCAGCCAAAATCAGCTGGAGGCTCCCCATCGGCTCAAGCTAGCAAAAAAAAAAAAAAGAGAGAGAAAATCTATTAAAAATATCTCAACAGGCTTAGATATGTTGGGAAGGGCAGCTATAAATGGGTGGCTCTAGAGTGGATTTCAGGGATTTACTTAGAGCAAGTATTCATTTGTGATATGGCCGCCGACAAAAACGATGTATCCCTGTGCATGGAAGGCTAGCAATGGAAGCGTCTCAGTGGTGCTCTTAACAGGATACGAAAGTGGGGCAAAACACAGGACCCCCACACATTCCCAGGAAGGTGCTTGAGCCATCTGGTTCCACTAAGGTGGCAGACTGACGTTGTGTGTCAATTTAGGCCCAGAGAGAAATATCTGAGCGATGTGCCTGGGCTTTCTGGCTTCTGTGAGTAAAAAAGGTGGACGGACACAAAGCGCAAAGAATTCTCCATTAGCCCAGAAGCTCTGTATGAAGCGCATACCTGTCGATCCATAGACTGTGGTTTTAATTCTACACTTCGCAATACAGGAAGTCCCCTATAAAGTTGGGAACTTTCAACCATGCAAACATGCATCCGCATGCCCAACCATGTGAATATATTGTCATGTGCGTGCCGTTACCTGCTGCAGCTCGGCAGCGTTCCATGCAACTCGGCGTGCAGTCATGCCGGCTGCATGGCTACACATTGTCGCGTGTGCGCGTCCATCCTCTGGGGGCGGTTGTGGCTTTGTGTGCTTTGCTGCATGAGTGGCGTGGGCGAATGGGTGCCAGGCTGTCAGCTGGGGGGTCGGCAGTCCGAGTTGGAACTGCTGGGTTGTCGGGGGCTGGAGCAAGTGACGGGGGCTTGCCCCGCTACATGGCAGCGCTTGGTCTCGGGCTGCTGACCTTCCAACAGGCGGCATGGCGTCTTGGCCATCCGCGCCGGGGAGTGCACAGGGGTGTATTCCAGCCCCCGACAACCCAGAAGTTCGTAAGTACACAAAATACAAGCGCAGTAGATAAACAGGCACCACCCCAGTGGGAAGGCAACAGCACCTGCGCACCATGGTGCAGTTATGCTGGCCACGTGACCACAGAAGCATCTCCGTTGCTTAGCTGAAGAGCCAGATGTTTAACCTGAAGACCTTCCGAGGTCATGCAGCCGGCACGACCACACGCTGCAGCACACAGACGCCGCCACTTCCCACCGAGGCGGCACCCCCGCATCCACTGCACTTGCATTTCTACACGTCCCTGAGCTGCCAAGCCAGCAGAAGCTGGAGTAACCGAGAGGAGCCTGCCCTGCCCTGCGGCAATGCCCGTTCTTGAACACAGACCACAATCCCTCAGCCGGCAGCCCAGAGCCCCAACTGCCTGTGCCACTTGTGCAGCAAAGCACACGAAACCACAACCTTCCCCAGAGGACACGTGGACCTTAAAGAAGGACCTTCTCTTCCGTATGCTCCAAAACAGTTTCCTCACCTGTTCCTTCCTCTGAGAAATACGCTGGTGACAGCAGCCATAGATGGCAGCGACGAGGAGCAGAGAGGCAGCCATGCAAATGATGGTGATAATCAGTGGGAGGCTCAGATGGTCCTTGGGCTCACTGTCCAGAGGCTGGCCGCCACGGGTGATATTGTTGACTCCGAGCTGTTGAAGAATATCTGGTCAATGGCTGGCTTCAGGCAAAAGAGAGCTCCAGCTTGGAACCTCTCTGCTTTTCAAAAGAGGGCCTGACTTGTAAACAGGCACACTGGATCACACAACACACTACGTCGGAGCATTTTGCAGCGGGTCTGCAATGCACCGAACCAAGTTTTGAGAGTTACTGTGTTCACCCAATAGAAAACAGTTGCCATCAACTTGCAGAAGTCCAGCATCACCGTTACTGACACAACGGATGTGGCAAGTCTCGAGCTTCGGTTAAAATGTAGGCAGGAGAAAATGGCACATGGATGCTCCTTCATGAAGCTTTTTGCTCTGGCATGCATGTTAAGACAATGTACGCCTTCAAAACTGGGAGAAAACCTTCCCTTCAAGGGAAGACCTGTCGTGGTTTCGATAGCAGTTGTGATGGGAATCCAAAAAGCTCTCTGGAGTCTCCCTACTTTTCTGACTGCTGACGACATGGAATGGACATCTGGTTCATGAAACTGGACACCTCGTTATCTCAGTCCCATGGAAACTACCTGCTGATAACCCATAGAAAGTACAGGATCCCAATTCCCATAATCTCTAACTCCAGGTGGAAAATAACAGGAACCGCAGCCCAGCACATCTGGAGAACCCCAACTTTGAGAAGACTGACATTACATTAGGTAAAATAACTAGAAGAGGAGAAGAGTACATCTCCTCGTATTTGTTAAACAAAATTCCATCTTGAATGATATTCAAAAAAAAAAGTTTTGGAAGGTAACTATGGCCCAGTAAGAGAATCATTCAACAATTCCTCCTCACCAATGTCCACAAGGATGTCAAGATGTCAACATATCTCATGATATGTTAAATCTCATTAAACCTGAGATTTAATGTTGATACACCTTCTTCCAACCAGTCAGAAATGTCCCCACCTAAGTGTAAAGGTCAACAATGTTGACCTCCCCACTGAGGTTGTGAAAAAAGATGAGTATCCTATGTTCCAGAAGTGGCTTAAATTGGTGCCAACCACTTATGACCGTCTGATGTTCCTCAACTCCAATTCCCAGCAGGTCTGGCCAACAAAGAAGGCCACCAGGATTTGGATTTCAGCAACATCTGGAGGACAAGATGTCCTGGTTGAAATACAGGAGACTGGACCCTGTCCAGAACATCTTCTTGCTTACCTTCTCCAATTCTGTCCTCTTTGCAGCCAGAGCTTCCGATAATTCCTCATCCACAGAGTTTGCTAAGAAAAACAAACACATAGAGGACGAGCGGGTGAACGGGAAAAGTAGGCTTTAAAGAGAAAAGAGTGCCTGCCAAAAGAAGACTACTTTAAGGTGAGGCAAAACAGGAAGCCGAGCAACTTCGCCCCCTTTTCACTTCAACTGAATGCCTTCAGCGTTCCCATCTTCAAGTCTTGAGTGTGAAAAGCTGACACTGAATTATCACGGGATGGGACAAAATGATTCCAAGCAAATTATCTGAATTCAGATTGAAGCAGTCAGTCTTGACATTGCCTGCTCTTTTTGTCTCGCCCGACCCTTTCTTTAGATTTTGCACCCAATTCAAACCCAAGCTGGCTTCTTAGTTCCAGAAAAGGTCTTTTCTGAATTCGAAGGAGCAAAATCTTGGCCAAGTGGTTGTGTCCAGAGTTCGACTCCCAGGATTTGGGGGAATTCTGGACACTGTAGTCCAGATATCTTAAAAGTTGCCAAGGTTGAGAAACACAGCTCTAGCTGTAGATGCTCATGTTGTGGAGAGGAAGAATGCAGTTTCTTCAGATTATCTCATCACATCTATTTGACATGGCTGAGGGAACACCAGGGAACAAATGATGTCACTTTTGTTAAGCCATGTTAGAATAATATTATTTCTCGATGGGGGCTGGTTACCAGGAGGGGTTGGAGAAGATCAGGATGCTGATGCCTGTGTGAACTGCATGAGTCCTCCTCAATTTCTTTCTCTGCAAAACACCCTGGATTGTACTGCTGAAACTGGCACCAAAAGTGAAAATTTGAAAATAATGGGCTTTCACCTTTTTTGTGAAAAAAGGAAAAAAAAAGTCTCTGCACTAAAATGATTTAAGCCTCTGGAAGTTTCCCCATATTGATTTCTCATTTTTTCTTTCTATTCTGGCCAAAAGACTGAACCATAAATTGTGGTCACATATTTAACTAATGAATTAACCCATTATCCAGGTCTGTTGAAGAAGTTGGCAAATCAAATTGGGTTTATACAACACAACCAAGCAAGCCTAACAGTGATCAGGCACTCACATCCTGTGTGAAGAGATCTGGTATGTCTTTACTTGACCTGGATAAGGATGTTAGGCTAACTCAGCTAAGATCTAGCTAACCAAAAGGATCAGGGAGATCCATCTTCAGGAAGGAAAAGGGCTGAAACTGAGGGAAGAGTAAGATAAAGTAACCTTCAAGTTGACCTCAACTGTTAGTGACTTAGAAGAGAATATCTGTAACTCAGGGTTGAACTGTGGAGTCCTTGGTGCTCTTTGAGGTTGGGTGTTTTCTTACAGATGATGATGTTACCTACTTTGGGAATGAAACTTCTGGAGGAAAACAACCAACCTCAGAGAGCACCAGGGACTGTGTTAGTGATCTTGTGGACACATCCATGGAATCTTCTTCGCAACAGTATGGACATTATTGACCTTTACTTTCCTCTGGAAAGTTTTTTTCTGATTTCTCAGTCTCACCTTCAGCTTGGGGACTCCTGTGGTCTCCATCCAAATACTGACCGAGTCTGAGCTGCTTAGACTCCAAGCCTAGATTGGAAGAGCCAAGCATTGGCTCTGAAAGGCCAAGATGAAAAACCCAGACAGACAAGGCTGATGCAGGCGACTGCTGGGAGAAATGTTTGGTGCATGCACTTCCACCATGGCTCTTGCCACAAGGATGCAAACAAGGACCCATCTAAAGACTCTCAGCTTTTGGCTAAGTCTTACTCAGGAGCCACAACAGTACCTACTTTGCACAGATACCCCAACAACAGCCAGTTTCTTGAGATCCTCTGTGTCTGAGGCCAGCCGCAATGTACACTCGTCCCGGCTCTGGTTGAAGTTGGGCTTCACTGCTCTGCAGAGCATCTCTGTAAGAGCCTCTTTCAGCGAGCTTCCCTCCAAGCTGTTCTGTAGGAAGAAGAACACGGGTTGTAGGACCTGGGAGTGACAGTTCAACCAGGAGAGTCACCATGACCTTTGTTGATACTTGGTGGAATGCTCGACTCTGCTGGTTATCTGATCCAGGAGATAAAGTAGAGTTCAGAAGTCATCCCTTTGAAAAATCATGAGTCAGTCTAAGGTTGGCTGGTGTCCCTTCTATTCTTTAGTTTGGAAAATTGCAAGAATGACCCCTCCTAAGGATACTTTCACAGAACAAGAGAGGAACTGATGCAAACCTGATCCAGAAGGCAGGCACCCAGGTCACCATAAACAAGATTTTCTATTCTTCTAGTTGCACGCTTACAGTCCAGCAGCAAAGTCGGTAACGGAAATCGGCAGGATAACATGTACCTTGGGCATCTTTAACACCCATTTCCCCAGTTTTGCAAGTTTCACAAGTGTGGGGCTACAACTCCCATCATTTCAAGTCTAACCATGGGAGAGAAACTCAAACTAATCCCATCTTGATCCTCTTTGGCATGAGAGGAGGCAAAAGGAACCTCAGGCAGCCTTTCCAGTTTCTGCTGTTATGTCGGTATCTGTTTCTTGACCTGTCCCACTTCAAAATGGGGTTGTTTTAATAGATGGGATTCCACAATTGCCATTCAATTCTGGATTTAGAGAATTTTCTAACTCTCTCAGTGTATTTATTTGTTCTTATCTCATGGCTATCATTTAATATATTTTGCTAGGAGCTTGGGAGAGGGGTTAAAAATATCATGATAGTGGCCCCAACCTGCCTCTTTTTCACATGTATTGTGTGACACACAACAAAAAAGGCAGGACAGCCACTATCTCTGACCTACCCAGAAGACACTCCTGTTTTACACCTTCCCATCTGCTCCCAGTGCTTTGTTGTAGGATGGTATCTACACCCAGTAAGAAAGTACACAAGACCTTTCCACCAGCCTTTCAATGACATCTTGCTTCCATGCACACAACACAATGAACCAGGCCAGGTCAAAACCCTTCAGTGGTATTTGCACAATGCACAGGTCCTGGCTGTAATCTTAATTAGGTGGTTACATCTTAGTGTGATATGCAAACCTAATCTATTTTGTTAGACCGTGGCTCCATGTGCTGTGTGAACCCAGAAAATAAATTCATTGTTAATTAAGTGAAATGCATTGTATGCATTGCCCTGCATATGTTCTCTTGGAGTTTCCTCTATAGGCTAGAAAGGGATCAGTGTAATTTTCTCTTGATGGATACTTCCCCAAAATGTCACATTAAAGTGCCTTTATCCCCAGCCACCATGAGCTGAGAGTGCTGAGTGCAGTAATCCAACTCTTCTGGAGGATGTTAGGATGAAGAAAGTGGACTGTTCCTTTACAACCAACTAATGGAGGGCTGAAGTCCAACCTGAAGGACTTCCTTTGCTATCATCCACCAGCACCACATTAGTTTTCTATTAACTCTCCAATCAATAGAAAAACATCCTAAAAGAGAGAATGAAACAGCTCAGCTTTGCTGTCCACCAGATCTGAGGTTCTCCACCCTTACACATCTGTCTCTGTAACATCCCTGACCTCCTTCCTGAGGAGAGAAGGGTCTCTAGGTCTCTGCCCCTTTCCTTTGCCTTTGTACATGGGGTGGGGTCCCTCTGCCATGACCTCTCCCCTGCCTTGTCTAAATATTTGCTTGGAGGTGCTGGGAGCACTGAAAGAATGCAGCAGGTTTTGGACCAGAAAAGATATACCGTGAATTTTGTGTGTGTGTGAGAGAGAGAAAGAGAGGATGAAAAAGGAATGGAGCTGATTCTGAGAACCAGAGACACCCTATGCTTCTCGGTCACAATCTCTTCCTTTTTCACAACCAATGATACTCCTCCGTAGCCAACTATGGATTCTTAATAATTGAGTTTGGAAGGACAAAACTGGTTTAGATATGCAGAAGTGGTTCTGGGCATGACAAGGAATGAGTTGTGAGATCCCACCAGGGAGGGTTGATTAATACCTCTCATACCTGCTGGAGTAGTGTTTCTCAACCTTGGCAACTTGAAGACGGGTGGACTTCGACACCCAGGATTCCCCAGTTAGCAAGAGCGGCTGGGGAATTCTGGGAGTTGGAAGTTCACACATCCTCAAGCTGCCAAGATTGAGAAAGACTGCTCTAGAGCCTTTGAAGTATTTTCTATGATTTGCCCAGCCTTAACAAACTCCAACAATCTAAACCAATCTCATTCCCACACTGGTGGGATCCAAGACTAACATCCCTCTGCGGAATGAGGTAACAGCACTTGAATCAACACAGCAGGAACCAAGCCCATGGAGATAGTACGGGATGGGTGGAAGGAGAAAACAGAAAAGAGATTCCCTGCCCTTTTCACCCCAGCAGTCCACAAGTCAAACCAGGTTTGTGTAGGTTCTTGTTTTAA
>JANHZU010009557.1:73153-83959 GCA_032468055.1 Acrochordus granulatus | reverse complement strand
AGGAGGGGGAGGGAGGGCAGGAGGGGGAGGGGAAGGGGAGGAAGAGAGGAAGGGAGGGAGGAAGGAAAGCGGGAAGGAAGGAAGGAGGGGGAGGGAGGAGAGGAAGAGGAGGAGGGGGAGGAAGGGAGGAGGCATTATTCCCTCCACAGTTTTAACACTGCTTGGAAGGAGCGACAGAGAAAAGGAAGCCGCTGGAAGAGAGGCGGAACAGGGCAGGGTCCCTCCGGGGTCGCGTCGCCTTTGCACCCGCGCTCGGCTGCGCCGCCTCCTCAAGCAGACGGGCTCAGCCCAGAAAGCCCCTCTGGCTGCCGCGGCCGGGGTTTTTCTAAGCGAAGCCCCTGGGACGACCGTGGCTGGGACGGAGCCCTCGCTGCCCCCTCCCCAAGCCCTTGTCACAGGGAACAGGGGCTGGACGGAGCCCGCGAACAGCGAGCCTCAGTCCGGGTGCCTGGGAAGCTGGTACATTGCGGAGCCGGGAACGAGGGGGATGAGAGCTGTCCCGCTTCGGGCTCGGTGGCTGGTCTGAAGAGAGGCGAAGCAAGGACAGCCGCCTTCTCTTGAGGGCGTTTCTCAGCCTCGGCAGGTGAAGATGCGGTGGACTTCACCTCCCAACCAGCCGGAATGGGCGGGGGGGAGATTTTATCAGTTATTCCCGGGCACTAAAATGCTTTTGGTCTGAAGCTCCAATGCTCTTTGAGTTCTCGTGTCATTCTTGCTTAAGGTTTGAAGTTGACTTGACCATAATAGGCAACCTTTTGAAATCTCTGACGGGTGGCTGAGTAAGTGAGTTTTGCCTCTGTTTTTCTGGTATGCGTGATTCAGAGACAGTCGAACGGTTTTTTAAGTTTCTTGCCACTCCTTGATAGTGGGGGGAGGCCGAGTGCCTTTAGCCAAGGACATGCAAAACTGACTTTTCAGTTTATTAGCCTAGGGAGGAAACCCCTAATGAACTTCTGCACATTGTTGTAAATTATTATGGGGGCTCTTTGCAATGACTGAGAAAAAAAATGAGAAATCAATTCCTGAACCTATCTTCATCTCAAATTTCCATAGGAATCCTTGTTACATTAGGGAGAATAATTAATGCTTTTACTTTAGTGTTCAGGGTTCAATATTTTCCATTTCAGTCTTTTACTTAAAGAAATCACTCTTCGAGTTCAAAATGGGACTTATTTTGAGGGAGATAGATGAGAAAAAGCGACCTGTCTTAAAATAGGTAACTGGCATTTGAAACGTATCTCGGCAGTGAAGTGTGAAATTATAGGCAAAATGGTCCAAGGAACCCTAATTATAGAATCACAGAAGGTAAGAAGATCTTGGAGATCATCCAGTACACCCCCTGGAGCAGTTTTTCCCAACCGTGACAATTTGAAGATGTGTGGACTTCAGCTCCCAGAATTCCTCAGTCAGCCATGTTGGTGGCCACATGGACCCACAGCACAGAGCTTGGTGTGATCCCACAGCACAGAGCTTGGTGTGATCCTGGAGACAATGGAAGAGGGATACAAAGAGTCCTCAACCTACAACCACAAATGGGACGGGAAATGTTGTCATTAAATGGTGCGATTGTTAAGCAAGGCATCATAAGGTCACACCTGATTTTACGACTTTTGTTTGTCACAGTTGTTAAACGAATCAGTCTGACTGTTAAGATGTAGAGCTGCAGGGGACCTTGGAGGTCTTTAGTCCAACACCTGCCCAAGGCAGGAGTCCTAATAGCATCCTGGATAAATGATTGCCCAATCTTTTCTTGAAAATCATGGCTGGCTGGGGAATTCTAGGAATTGAAGTTGCAAGGCTGAGAAACCCTGGTTTAAAAATAATGTTCATCTTGTCATATCACAGTGACATGCTAATTTTTATAAGTGTCCTTTTCTAAACCATACTGTATAGACTTCCTTCCAGATTCTATAGGGATGTGGTCGCTCTCTCTAGCCGGTGGTACAGCAACAACTAAAACATGCAGAATTTTTTGCCGTAGAAAGGAGACAGGCCACATGAAAACCTTAGCGGGGTATACAAAGCTGTGCACAGCGTGGAAAATGCAGCAGAGAAAAGGTTTTCTCTTTGGCTCACTGTTAATTAAATTTGGTAATGAAATGATTGGGGAGATTCAGGACCACAAGATAAGGAAATTGTGGAATTCACACCCATCAGAAACATGATGGCCCCTAATGGGGTCAAAGTTAAGGAAGGGGCTCTCAATGGCTACTCATCCTGATGGAGGTTTACTCCCTTTAAAAAAGGGTAAAGGTTTCCCCTGCCAGGGGACAGTGCTCCTCTCCGATTCATAGCCGAGGGAGCCAACATTTGTCCGAAGACTCTTCCGTGGTCATGTGGCTGGCATGACTGGACCCGAGGCGCATGGAACGCTGTTACTTTTCCCACCAAAGGTGATACCTACAGTAGTTATCTACTTGCATTTTTACATGTTTTTGAACTCCTAGGGTGGCAGGAGCTAGGCAGACAATGGGAGCTCACCCCATTTCATGAGCTTGGGGCTCGGACTGCCGAGCTGCCGACCTTCTGGGCAACAAGTCCAACATCTTAGCCGCTCAGCCACTGCGCCCTTTACTCCCTTTAGAAACCTGAAATCTCAGCGTTAAGGAGCAACTCTGTCTGGGTGAACTGTCTGAATGAAATTGGAAAGACACTATGGGAACACGGAGACATGGGCTATAGGGCCTTTGGCCTGTTCCTGTGGGATTCATCTGATATTCTTAAGTTGTGCAACAAGTACAGACATTTGGATTCCAGTCAAGGACAAATGTCCTGAATTACCTATTAAAAACAAACAAACACCTCCCTTTACTCCCTGGCATATTTGAAATATTTCCCTCCAAAGCTTTGCAAAGTTCAGTTATTTTTCTTTTCCTACTGCCTTGCCATCCTCCGATACCCAGGCAAGAGTTTACATTCTGATGTGATCTATATCCCTGTAAGTGATTGGAAGAGGTACATATGAGAAGTTTAAACTTGTTAAACTTCTGGTGTTGCAACAACAACCTTGGGCAACTGGAACTGGGGATACGGGATGAAGTCCTTCCGTTGTGCAACATAAGACTCGGATGGGGAGCTGCGGCCCATCCTTCTCCAGCTTTTCGAATCAGGGAGGACCAAGCTCCTAGGAACTGATTTTATTTATGATTATTTCATCTATTAAATTTATTCACTCTCTTTTTCTCTTTGGCTCACTGTTAATTAAATTGCCTAGCTCCTGCCACCCTAGCAGTTCAAAAACATCTCACTTCCAGCAACTCTGGGCGGCTTGCAAACAAAATACTAGTAAAATCCAAACACGACAGTAATGAATAGGATAAAATAAGGGGATGGTAGATTTACCCTCTCCTCCTTCCACCCTGGCCTCCCTCCTCTAGGAGTGGGTAAATCCACCATCCCCTTATCCAAGTGCTCCAACAAACATCCAAGGGGATAAAATTGGGGAAGGGGACCCCAATGGCACTTAAGCATCCACTTGCAGCGCCAGCAGGGCACCCAACCTACTGATTCCCCTCACGTAGACATAAGCCCCCCAAGCTAGTCTCTCTCGCCAGCCAGCAAAGGGGGGAAAACTCTCTTGTACCCTCTACCCAACTCTCACTCAGGATAGGGGTTTCTAATCAGCAACCCTATCAGCCTGAGTCCCGGCTCGTGGCCTCGGAGTTTGGCTTCCAACCTCTTTGGGGAGCCTTGGACTTCTGTCCCCTGTCAATGTCCCATTCAGTCCCCCCAGCCTCTGCCACAATAAGGTGTCTAGTTAGCCAACAATTCTATGCTGGCATTGTTGTTGCTGCAGCTGCCACTGTCAAGTTGTTGCAGCCGCTCTCCCGGCAACAGTGGCCACAGCCACCTGACCCCGAACACTGAGGGACTCAAAAAGTTCATCCCGGTCTCTGCTCCAGCTCTCCCAGCCTCATTAGCCGGCAATTCTGATCCACTGCCATTGCCGCTGCCACCACTGGGCTGGCTGCCACCACCATCAAACCGTCAGGCCGGCTGCCACAGCCATCCTGCTGGCAGCAAAGGGGGTTGCTGTTTTATCCCCAGTAACATGGGGCTCAGGTGGTTCCAGCTTTCCCTGCCTTTCTGGTTTTGTTGGCTGGCAATTCGGTTCACTGTGATTTGATGCCAAAAGGCTGCTCTGGCCCCCGGTCTGTCTGCCGTGATCTCTCTTCAGGCAGCAGAAGGTGCAGATAGATCCTCAGCAGGTGCATCACCATATGGGGGGCAAGGAGGAGGAAGGATGGCCTCCTAACACCACAACACAGTCTCACAGTTCAAAGAACTGACAATTAGGAAAGTGGCTGGGAGCCCTGTGCTCCCAGTGTCCACTCCTGCCCTCCATCTTTGAAATCCTTTGTAGTTGGCTAAGAGCTGACATTGACTTGGCGCCATCCCTGATTCGTTTGAGGCCACTCTTTCAAAATCAAAATTCAGGTTTTCAGAACTGTCTGCAGTACCAATCATAACCTTGGACTCCAAGGTTTCATCCTCAGATGCTCTTGACTCCAGAGCCACCATTTGAAAAGTTAATTCTTCCCTGGAGGGGCAAAGCGCAAACCAAATGGAAAGAGCTGGACAGAGGGAGAAAAAACAGTAACCAAATAAGCTCGGAGCTAGGAAATAAATAACTGTTAAGGTCGTATCTGTGATATTCAATCTGCACCCCAGCTTGACAAACGGGGGTCATGCATTTCCTGAACCGAACTCCCTGTGTACAGATAAGGGGGAACAGAATGCTCTGGAGAGGAATGGAACTTTCCATTCATGGCAGATTTAATTCTGCAGCTCCCTGCAATTTGTTCGTGCCACATCCCTGCCTTCTGTAACTTTCCCAGATCTTGAGAAAATGAAGGAAGCCGTGGTGTTTTGAGCATCTGCTTCTCTGTTTTAAGAGACCAGCCCCATATGGACCTTCGGGACATGGTTCCTTCCTCCATCTTCCTCTCTCGCTTTGAGAAACATTAGCGTGTTTCACCAGCGTGTTTAACCGGATCTGTAGATGACCTTGTGAACTGCATTTCCAGCCTGATCCCCTGGCTAAAGAAGAAAAAGCTTCTGATTGTGTAATCCATCATTGTTATTGTTGGTTGATTAACCAGGACTATAATCTAGTATCGTTGTTACACTCTCTGGAATTACTTTTTCTAGAAAGTTCAGCAAAGTACAAGTAGGCCTTGGCTTAACGACCACAACTGGGACTAGGATTTCCATCGCTAAGCAAGACAGTTTTTAAGTGAGTTGCGCCTGATTGTACAACTTTTATTGCCATGGTCGTTAAGTGAATCACTGCAGTCATTAAGTGGATCTGGCCTCTCCTATCGATTGCCAAGCACTCGAATTTTGATCACATGACTATGGGGATGCTGTGATGGTCATGAGTGCGAGACCTGTCATAAGTCACTTTTTTCAGGCCCGTTGTAAATTCAAACAGTTGCTTAACAAATGGTTGTAAGTTGAGGACTAATCAACAGAACACCCGACTCCTGACTCTGTTGTGTGTTGTTAATCAGTAGAAAAGACGCAACATTTACGCTCAACCAGGTCTATCCCTAAGTGAACTAACTACCATGACATGGTAGTTCCTGGTGTTATTTATTTTCTAATAACCTTTTTTTTTCAGAAACGGATGATCCAAAGAATTTGGAGCGGACTTGAGCAAATTAGACTCCAGATGAACAGAGCATCAACTCTACTTAGAGGGAATATAAATGCTATCTGGTTCTGCGCCTTAGTAAGTTTGGAAGGGTTTTTTAGGTTTGTTTTCAGATATTTTGGCTGCCTTGGGAAGACAGGTTATTGAAAAAATGACGCCACTGGCAGGTGCTAAGGCGCAGCCTTGCATCTGCTCTCTTGAAGTAGTTTGATAAGGGCTTTTTCTCTTCCCCCCACGTCCCAGGTTCTTGAGCATTCAAAGCATCCCAAACAAGGCACTTTGCAATGGATAATAAACAAGAACAGAATGTTTTTAAGAAACTGGCTGATAGGACTGAATCTCCACCAGGGAGTCCAGGCGATGCTTATCAAGTTTGCAGATGTCCCAAGCTGGGAGGGGTGGCTAATACTTTAGGGGGGAGAGAGAGAGATCTAGGGACGCTTGACCACGGGGCTGAAATGAACGGCATGGCATTTAACTGAGAGAAGTGCAAAATTATGCATTGGAGTAGGAAAAAATAGTTGATTTTGCTGAGATGACTGGCTGCATAAGTTTGATAAATTAATACATCATAAACAAGGCCCAGGTATGAATGGGGCATGGTGGCCTAGTGCTGAAGACAACTGGGCTTGTCAGCCAGAAGGATGGCAGCCTGAGTTCGAGACCCAGGCACCACGTAATGGAGCGAGCTCCCGTTATTCACTCCTGCCAACATGCAAAATGCAAGTAGATAAATAGGTACCACCTAAATTGGTGGGAAGGTAACAGCGCTCCGTGCGCCTTGGTCTATAGTCATGTTGGCCACATGACCATGGAAGCATCTTTGGACAATGCTGCTCTTCGAAACAGAGATAGGCACCACACCCTAGAGTTGGACATGACTGAAAGGGGAACCCTCGACCTTTTTTAAGGCCCAAGTGTACGATGAGGCAGACCTGAGTTGGTGTAAATCCATGTGAATTACAATCACACAATCAAATTTGTGATTCTTGGTATTTTCTGCTGTGATTAAATTGTGATCAGATTTGGACTCTTGGCAACTGGTATGTATTTATGATGGTTGCAATGTCCCGGGCTCATGTGATCACCACGTGACCTTCTCAGAGCTGGCTTCAGTGGAAGAAGCTGGATTTGTGTGATTCACTGAAGAACTGCGGCAAAAAAGATCATAAAATCAGGCACGACTCGCTTAACAAACGCCTTGCTTAGCAATGGTCCCAATTATGGTCGTAAGTCGAGGACTATCACCTCTGAGATGCTGAATTCATATCCTCTGGTCATCCTAACCAGGGGTGTCCGCAGTGATGGTCAAAAGAGGCAAGCTGATGGCCACAAGGCTGTGACCAATGGATGTAAGATTTAGAATATGTTTATAAACCAAGCCAGTAAGTACTTGAGACCTCTTCTGTGGTCTAAATGTGGAATGGCACGGACTAAAAATGCCTGCTCCCACTCTAGAAAATGATTTCCGCAGCGTTTTCCCTTCCTCAGCGTTTTCCCTGACTTCCTAAGCATCCCTTTCTCATCATGGGGCTGACCAGGAGGGCCCTTCTCCTCTTCCAGGATGACCTCAGGGTCCTCTTACCAACTCGGATATTTTCTTTTCATTACTGAGACAAGCCAGAATGCTCCTCCACGCTTTACGGTGGGCTGGTCGGCCTTCTCCTTCGCCACCGAGACGGGCTGGCTGGTGTCATCGGTTCACTTAATCAGCCCCCGGCCCCAGAACCAACGCTGGGACGGCAGCCATGGAGCAACCCCGCTTTTGCCCAGCTGCAGCAGGAGCAGGAGGGAGACGTTCTGCCGACTTCAGCAAGACTTGAGCTGCTGCGAACCTGCACTCAGCACAATTAAGTGCTGGCGAGGCAGGGGAGAGGGTTAGCGAGATGCCAGATTGAAGGAGGAGGCAAATGATGGGTCAGAGAGACCCAGTAGGCTGAGGTCATTCCCAGAAGAGAGTCTTGACAGCAAGGAAGAAAAAAGTAGAAGTGGCAGACTGAAGTAGCCGGAAATGAAGTTAAATGCAGGCTTGAAACTACTCGAACACTTGTAGGGTGCGGTACAAGGTGCCCTAAACCTGGATTAACCAAACAAGGTTTCTGTGCTTGTATAACGTGCTACGTCCAGAGAAACTGTGCTAATAGAGCTGTGTAACACTTTGGATTGGAGGCAAAAGATGTTTTTAAGCATACTAGGATCCTAAAGAAATCAACCCTGGCCGTTCATCGGAAGGACAGATACTGACGCTGAAGCTCAGGTACTTTGGCCACCTAATGCAAAGAGAGGACTCCTCGGAGAAGGCCTGATGCTGGGAAGGATGGAAGGCAAAAAGGAGAAGGGGACTGCGGAGGACGAGATTTATTTATTTATTTTACACATTTCTGTGCGGCCAGTCTCCGAAGTCTCTTGACGGCTTACAAGCTTTAGACATTTTTATACAATTATATCAAACCAAAATATTTGGTTGGAGAGCGTCACCAAAGCAGTGGGCATGGGTGTGAGCAGACTCTGGGAAGAGTCTGCTCACACCCAGTGGAGGATGGGGGGGGCTGACGTGCTGTGATTGCAAAGAGTCAGACACAAGTTAGTGACTGAACAACAGCAAGCATGCGAGGAGGCTCCTTTAATTTCTCTTTAAGGCAGCTGCATCCTTTCTTGAGATCTCATGGCTGCTGTCCGCAACTATTTATTTATTTATTAAATTTATATGCCACCAAAATCCGAAGACTCTCGGTGGCTAACAACACTAAAAACAATTAACAACACTTAAAAATAAAATAAAACCATTAAAACAAAAAACCCGGCAGACTAGCGAGGTGGACTAAAAAAGATTTCGTACATAGAAAGGGTGATATAGAGTGATCCTGCGAAAAAAATGTTTATAATTTAAGGCAGTGTTACCCAACCTTGGCAACTTTAAGATGTGAGGCCTTCTAGCCTCAGAATTCCCCAGCCAGCATGCTGGTTGGGACAATCGGAAAGTCCACCCATGCTGGCTGGGGAATTCTGGGAGTAGAAGTTCACGCATGTTGGTTAAGGGAATTCTGGCTGGGGAATTCTGGCAGCTGAAGTAAATCAGGGTAAATTTCATTGGGATCTGCAGGCATTGATGAGAAGTCTATTCCAGCAACTATTCTCTAATTATAGTCCAGCAATATTTCTGGCTAGTCAACAATATGACAGTTTAATAAACAGCTCTGTAACCGAGCATCGAGCTAGCTGGATCTGAGATGCCAGCTGTTCAGCTGCGCAAAAATGCAGACTGCATTTTATTAATTGCACATCTCAAGCTTAACCAAACTGAGCATGAATCACTGTGGCGCTCCTTCTGAAGGTGCAGTTCTTAATTTAATTTTTCAGTTAGTTCTTTAGTTAGTTCATTGCGCATTTCTTCACTTTCTGTGCTGAGTATCAGAGACTTCAAATGCACCAATCAAAATTTGCATCCTGGGGCAAACGGGAGGCTGGCACTGAGCAATGACTGAGTCCCCACTGGAAATTAATCACAGCATAGGAAAGCATATCCTGACTGGCAATAACGTTTTGGCCATGCCTCTGTGGCATTGTCTGTACCTTGTCCCCAGCCTGTGAGTGAAACTGGCATAAATGAATGGATGTAATTGATTAGGAGCCTTGTAAATCAATGTTAACAATGTTTAGTTGCTCGTCTCTTTTTTAAATATTTTAATGTTTAAATTGTTATAGGTTTATATTTCATATTTTATTCCCTCTCTGAGGGAGGCGGGTGGTTTAGAAATGTGACAAATAAATAAAAATAAAGTGGCTTAAACTGTGTGAAGGGCAGCCTCGAGGAAAATCTTAGACTAACTCAGCCTCCAAACGAACCAACAGAAAAGCCTGTTACACTTTGTCATCCTTCAAGCCCAAAAGAACTGCCACTCTGTGAGTGTCCCCATAACATAGGATCAAACTCCAAATGCTGTCTTGAAAAGTTTAGCAACCTCTGCAAACATCTAATTTGGCATGGAATGATGGAAGATTGTGATCTAAAAAAGTCCTACTGCTGTTGCCATTATTTTTCTAACAGGAACCAACAGCTGTAACCAAACTGGAAAATGTATCCTGGATTCCTTAGGTAGCAAAAGTACACAGCTCTGTTTTCCATCCGTTGCCCAAGGCGTGCAGAAAAACCCAGCAAGTTTGCCCCATCTCTTTTCAAAACACAGAATTTCTGTCTTTCACTTTTTCATTTCAGCTTTTCTGTGACATCTTTTAGAAATCAAGATCCTTAGAACGTTTCCCTCTCTGTCCAGTTGATCTTGCCCAGGTGAAAAGAAAGAAAAGTTATGGGAAACAATCCGAGGAGGAAGAGAAAGGAGGTAGAAAAAAATGTCCAAAGCAACTGCACCACCCCATGATAAATGAGAGAGCAGCATCAAAAGGTCACCTGCCCCTGGACAGGTGGTGTTTTGAGAAGAGGCTTTGCTCTGTAATTTATTCCTCTTTTACTGATAATGGACCAACAGCTGTCATAGGAGCAAAAAAATGCACTTTCGGTATTTGCACTGGGGATTTTCAGGGTGTTGTATTTTTCCAAGGCTTAAGACGCTTGTAAACTGGAGGAAAGAGATAGGTTGGCAAGTTAACGCAGATTCTGAATCAGAAAAATGTATCACGTAGGAAAATAAGGGTGTATCAGTTTGTGGACAGAATTATGTCAACGTACGTGTTCAAAAAAAAAAAACCCTAAGCATCTCAGACTTAACACAGTTTTGCAATAGTAGGACCGAGTCACGGCAAAACATTGCAAATCATCTTTGTTTTAGGTGATGGGGGCCTTTTGAAAAACAAAACATGAACTCAAAATGCATCTTAACTGCAAATAATGAAGTTTTGCAAAGTCTGTCCACCCATCCATCCTGTCTGTCCATCATATCTGCCTGCCTGCCTATCTATCTGTCCGTCCGTCCGTCCGTCTGTCCATCATCCATCCATCCATCGATCTTTCTATCCATCCATCCATCCATCCATCCATCCATCCATCCATGCATCCATGCATCCATCTATCCATGCATCCATCTATCCATGCATCCATGCATCCATGCATCCATGCATCCATCCATCCATCCATCCATCCATCCATCCATCCATCCATCCATCCATCCATCCATCCATCCATCCATCCATCC
>JANHZU010009557.1:38067-52347 GCA_032468055.1 Acrochordus granulatus | reverse complement strand
CACCCCCAATCTTAACCTGTGTAAAGTGGTTACAGTATGAATCTTTCTAAGATATTGCATATTTTTTAAATGTAAAAAGTGTCCTTTGTAATTTTAATGGTATGTTATATAATGTATTAAACTGGGACAATGAATATATTAAATTACTACTGTATAGAAGCCATGGTTTATTCAATGTTGAAGAGCAATGTTTGGAATTCAAGAAAAAAATTATTAAGCAGTGTATTTACATCCCTGAAATATACTGAAGTTTCCTGTGCCTGCTTAATAACTATTAAACCTTGCCCTAGAAATATCTTTTGATTGAACAGCTTCATACCTGATATGTAATTTTGATTTGTTATTGCTCACAGTTCAGGGATAAGGATAATATTGTGGAATCATTGTGGCTTCCAGTAATTCTGAGACATTAATATCTGATGAATTGAGACAGGGTGATTAGGGTATTGGAGGGCAGAAGGCAGGCCAAGATCTATTGAGAGAACTCTTTATGATTAGTAGCAGAATAAGGATTTTTTTTAAATTCCCAATTGTTTAAAAGTGACAAGACAAACAGATTGTTTCCTGTTCCTCAAAAAAAAAAAAAAGCTGGATGAGGATATAATGGCAATACAAAATTTATTTTTTGTGCAAGAGTTATGAACTCCTTTAATTAATTCTAAGTATATATCAAAAAAATAAATCTGTATTTGGAAATCTCACAATTCTATCAACACAAAGTAAGCCATATAAACCTAAAGACTGTTGTCGCTGGTTTTAGACACCTTGATCTTCTGGCATAATTAAAATTTTCTTTATAATAAAGAGATAGTGCTCATGCAGTGGTACCTCACAAGACGAGTAACTCACAAGACATGAAACTCACAAAATGATAATTTTTAAAAAAAAAAAATTATTCCACTAGACGAGCCACAACTCACAAGATGAGAAACTTCACATGAATACCTTGTGCATCATCAGTTAGTGCGGTCTGTATTTCCCATTCAAGAAATGCCATGTGGCTTACTCCATTGCCATATGGGTGGCAGCATGATGCATTTTGCCTACACTGCTGCATGGCTTACTCCATTACTGTGCATGTACCTGACCTTGCTAGAATGTATGGCAGGTCGATGTTCTTGATCACAATGAGCACCTCACGATGAGCTCACGTGGGAGCTCACAATGGAGCCCTCCTCTCTCACTGCATAAAACAGCATAAATTAAGTGAAAGGCGTTCAAGAGATGGAATTCCTGAGACTTCAGACTCCAAATTCAATCCAGTCAGTCCTTTCCCCCTCCTCCCCTCTCTCTTGTCTCCCTTGCACCAGCCAAGATATTCTCAAAGTGTGCGTGCGCACACACATAAAATAAAGCAGAAATTGTCCTTGTCCTTGCCCAAAATAAAGCAGAAATTCCCCCTCATTGCTTCTCCCCTCATAGTATGGAGGCAAGAAATATTTCCAAACCACCCATGCCCAGAAAAGCTGAGGGAAAAGGCCCTTTTGCCTTCAGTGGCAGCAGCAGTGGATTCTCCAAGCCAGTAAGCAGCAGTGGAGGCCAGAACCTACCTCGAAGCAGATCCGTAAGTGCTGGTTAGTTTGCTCTATTTCTGCAAATGTGTTAATCATTGTTACTTGTTTTAGATGTTAGGGACAATCATTTTTACATCAAATTCCATTGAAAACGATTTTTTGGTGAATATTTTTGGGGATGTGGAATGGATTATCCAACTTTACATTGATCCAACTTTACATTTCAATGGGAAACCTCTTTTTGCCTTAAGAGCATTTTGCCCAAAGAGCGTTCTTCCGGAATGGAAGTCTTCTGAGGCACCACTGCATTTGTATAAATCCTTATTATGGGAGATAATTAAGCTGGTATTATAGAAAACAAGGGGTCTCACACTTTGTCATGAGGGGTGCATCAGTTCATTAGTATAAGGGCTGAAGTCTTTTTATATTTTACTGCAGAAATCTCTAGTGAGTCACAAGTGAAAAAATAGGGAGTAATCACAGTATGCTGTTAAATATACATATGTTAAAGGAAAAAAAACTTTTTTAAAAAAAGAGCTACTTGCAAAATAGAGCTGTGGAACAGAACCATTTTCATTTGGTTTAGCTGGCAGCATTTTTCATTAACCAGGACGATGGTTGTATTATGGGGCTGATGTGAAATACTTTTAAATTATGCAAGATGCATTTAGAATAATATGGAATGATAAAATCTAGAAAGCCCATCCGATAAAGAGTTATTGAAATCCTGATCTCCTTTTTCTTTCCTCTCTTTGTGACCTGACAGGGAGATTAACATTTCTCAGTTTTTATTTCTAATACAGTATCTATTGATATATAAAACCAACATCAACAATGCTCTTTGGGTTCCTCAATCATTTTTAAGAATGTAAAGGGGTCCTGAGACCCAAATGTCTGATAATTGCTGCTCTTGATTGGCACCTTCAATATTGTAAAATATAGTTGCATATGCAGCAATGATTTTGGTACAGAAGATAAAGAGGATGCTCCAAGGAGTGCAAATGTAGTCCCTTGAATGAACTGAGACTCTGATTCTGGAAGTAGTTACATTAAACAACATCAAGCATCTGATCTAGACATTAGATCTCTTATTACTTCTCAAAACCTTTTCTACTGTGATAATACAGACATGAATATTCTACATAATTACTTATAAGAATAATCAAGATATGCCCAGTCAGCTGTGCTTCATATATGGGAGAAATTCAAGTCCAGACTTCGAAAAATTCTAATTCAATATCAGTAAAAGATATTGAAAGTTTAATTCCTTTTTATTGTTCCTTGTCAGCATTCCTCAATGGCTGCACAGAGCTATAGAATCACACTTCATTGCCCTGTTTTGCTTCTTGCCTTTCTTGAGGAGAAATATACAGCACAACCGTGGATGCTTAATTGGATCATATGAAATCTTTGTACCATGGCTTTGCAAACGAGTCAAAAGCAATTTATAAACACGCAAGATACCATGGATTGGGTTAGTGCAAATTAATTCATAAATAAACATACTTTTAAAATTGGTGGCAATTAGTACAGAATGATGCCTTTGTTGACTCACAAACCACAATTTTATGGCTTTCCTGAGCAGTATAAATTTCAGCAGAGCTTCTTGACATATCTCATTCCACTACCAAGCAAATCCCAAGTTCATTTGTCTCTTGACTATACAAGAGGAAAAAAGATTACATAAATAGGCTTCTTACATTCATTGCAAACAGCTTGCTTCAGGCCAAAAGACTTAAATCAAGTGTATCTCTAGGTATGCTTGCAAGAAACATTTAGCCATATTGTGCTTCGGTTTTATTCAAATTTAGACTAGTATAATATTTTTGCCTTATTTGTTTAACTGGGTTCTCTTAATATGGTTTTAAGACTTATGTAGAGAACAGATAATTTTGTTGTTCATTCACTAAGTTCAGTTGCTAACTCTTCATGAACCTATGGACCATGGCACACATGGACAGGGCTCCCTGTCTTCCTCTGCCTCCCAGAGTCTGCTCAGGTCCATGCCCACTGCACTGATATTGCTATCTAATCATGTCATCCTCCGCTATCCCTTCTCCTTTTGAGCACCAAAGCTCCTGACCTTGGCTTATATCTAACAGTCCTCCTGAGGGATGCCCTTCTTTTGCTTATCATGGCTCAAGGCTCATCCCCCTTTTCACACATGGTTCAGTCCTGATTTTCCCCCACTGCTGCCTAGGGAACAATCAGATAAAAAGTGGAGAATCCTACAAGCTCACAAGAGCCAAAAACTACAGACTCTCCCTAGTTTTTCAAGCTGTAAAGGAAACCTTGATTCTGTTAATGCAGCCTTCCAATAAAGTAAAATTAGCTCATTTGGTCATGTTTCCTGTCTGGTTGACCTGGGAAGGCTGACATATATCAAACTACTACTAGCATTAGGGCATTATTTTTAGAGTTCGGTTCAAATCCACCTTAAGATAATTCTTCTCTGTCCTGAATTTATTTAGCAAATTTTATGCTGCAGATCTCATGAGCGATTCTCTCAAATTCTGGGCTAACAAAGTCTTGATCTTCCACATTACACTTTTTAGATATTTAAAACATGATACTATTTCCAACTTAATTATCTTTTTTCAAAAGTAAACATAATCCTGATTCCTTGGCCTTTCCTTGTAAGATTCAGTTTCCAGTCCTCTAATCATCCCTTGTGCCTTTCTCAAAATTGAATTGTTCTTAACATGGGGTTTGATTGACTTTCTAAAAAATAATATTCTTAATGAGTATAAATTGCTAGAGGCAGAGGAAAGGATGAAACAAGTCAGAAGAGGAGGGTGAGAAACTTATGATTAGATAACAGCTATTGTGGTGTGAATTCCACCAATCTACCTGTCAAGATAAGAAATTCAAGGAGCTTCTTTTGTTGAGAGTAATTCATTCCTAGGGCCATTTATAAAGAAGACAAAGAAACTTATCCTTACCAGAAAAGATAATTATGCTGAAGTAAGTAATAAACAGGCAGATCTTAAAGCATTATGGATGAGTCTAGGCTCTGATTAAATTATTCAAGATTACATTATCCTGGATGATGGAAGAAACTGCAACTTCGTAGGTGAATATGTCTGTAGACGTCACAGTGGGAAGAACTGATTAAAAAGAGGCTTTATATACACAAATTTGTAGCCACTGGAGGTGGTGATGTCCATTAACCCATGAAAAAAAGTCTATCGGATCCATGGAAATTTAGCTATGGGTGGCTGATAGTCTTGATGGACGTTCATCACTTCATAAATCACAGGAAGTGTCAGGATTCCGTTAAGAGAAAGTTCCAGGCTAACTTAGGACATTTATCTTAGCAGGAAATTAGAAAATGTAAACAAGCATTTGTCTTCACTAGACTTTTTTTAGGGCCTGAGATAAGAAGAAACCCAAGATTTTTTCCCCCCCCTAGAGGATGGCACTGCAAAAAAACACAAAAGATTTGAAATGTATTTATTTATTACATTCTTAAAGCCAGACTACAGCCAAAGCTTTTTGGGCAGTTGACCCTAAAAAACAGTAAAAAAATGGAATAAAAACACATTCAATGAAATGCAGAATAAACATTGTATAAGCTAGGGGACTGCATAATAGGCATTCAAAAATTAAAATAATATTTTATTTTATTATTAAATTCACCAGGTCCTGAAATGAAGCTAATAAGGGCAACGTTTGAGCCTCTCTGGGAAGTTCTTGTTGTTCAGTCATGCCCAAATCTTCATGACCCCATGGACCACAGCACACCAGGCCTCCCTGTCCTCCACAGCTTCCCGGAGTCTGCCCAAATCCACTCCCATCATATCTACAATGCCATCTAACTGTCTCATCCTCTGCTGTCCCCTTTTCTTTTTGCCTTCCATCTTTCCCAGCATCACCTCCAATGAGTCCTCTCTTTGCATTAGGTGGCCAAAGTCTTTGAGCTTCAACTTCAGTATCTGTCCTTCCAATGAACAGTCAGGATTCATTGTTCCCAGGGTCTCTGGAAAGGGAATCCCATAAAAGAATACCAAAGAAAAAGCTGTCCCCTTGTAGACATCCATCTCACCTTCCTTGGTGAGGAGACCAAGAGGAAGGCTTCATTAGATGATCCTGAAGTCCAGGTAGGCACATATGAAAGCTACTTCAGGTAACCTGATCCTAAACCATTTAGGCTTTCAGAGATCAAATCCAACATGTAAGTGAAGGTTTCTCAGTCACCCAGATGGAGTTGACCTCCATGACCTCCAGACAACAAATCCAACACTTTGAATCAGATTCAGAAACAGATTGCAGCCAATGTAGATGGTGAAAAACTGACATAATATATTTGAATTGGCCAGTCCCAATCTAGCTGCTTTGTTTTGAATTAACTGGTTTCTGGCCTCTTTAAAAAGGCAGTGATCAGTTCACTTCTGAAGAAACCATCAACTGAGATTATTACCTGAACATTCATGACTGTTGTGAGACCACCTCAGTCCTGATAAGATCATGGTTGGTAAATCAACTGAAGCTGAATAAAAAGTAGTCCATACCACCAAGGTTACCGGGATCTCTAGTGACAATGATGGATAGAGGACAACCCCCAAACTGCAAACTACTCCTTTAGGATGAGTGTGGACCCCTGCAAGACAGATAGGGCATCACTCAGATGGACAGATGCATCAACCACAAACATTAACCTTGTCTGATTTGGACTAAGACTCAGTTTATTGGCCCCCATAAAGTTGATTCCTCTGCCAAACGTATTGGTGTAGAACACCAGCTACCTTACCTGTGGGATGTAAAAGAGAGGTAGAACCTTATGTTGTTGGCATCTTGATGGCAATCCACATACCTGAAATATCTCTCTCAATGGTTTCATAAAGATATTAAAGCATGTAGGAGTTAAAATGAAGCCCCAAAAGAATCTAGAACCCAACCACCATGAAGCAGAAGAGCAGTCCTCAGCACCATCTTGTGGAAAATGGTCATCCAAGTAGGAATGGAACCATGGTGATGCAGTATCTCCCCATCCCAAATCTGATAGCCTGTCCATTGCATAGGAACATGGAATGTAAGATCTATGAATCAAGGTAAGCTAGATGTGGTCAAACATTGTATCCCAGAACTGTTTTTCCCACTCTTTTATTGACTATGATGGCTACTCCATTTCTTTAAGGTATTCTTGTCCGTACTAGTAGATATAGTGGTCATCTGAATTAAATTCACCCATTCCCATCATTTTAGTTGACTGATTCCCAAGATGTCGATGTTCAATCTTGCCATCTCATGTTTGACCACATCCAGCTTACCTTGATTCATAGACCTTACATTCCAGGTTCCTAAGCAATAATATTCTTTACAGCACTGGACTTTCCTTTCACCTCCAGTCACATCCACAACTGATCATGGCTAACATTGATGGCTCCCCACTTCTGCTTTCTTGTGGAGGCCCACAATTTCCTCTCTCAGTGAGTGTAATAGAAAAGAGTGTGGAGGTGGATAGCCAGGAGGGAGAGAGTACAATCCAGAGGAATAAGAGACAACTCAGCCCAAATATGTGTGAGAGAAAGAGGGTGAAGACAGCCTCTCCCTAATAGTTCCCAGAGTATATTGTGGATGCAGACAGTAGAATTCTCAGTCTGGGAAGATTTTGTCTATAGATGTGAAACAATAAAAACACAGGAGGTCTTTATTATATAAAGATTAAATAAAAAACACTTGGAAGAATTGTCATACACCACTCTTATTTTTGGCCTTACAGTGGGATCAAAAGCAGCCCAGTCCCCTTTTGCAGGCTGAATGCAAGTTGCTATATACATTTGAGCTCTGATTCAACAATGAAAATTCACCTAACCTACGACAATTCCCCAGATTAATCTACATATGGTGTTGCTGCAGTTTTGATTTCCATCAAAACTGCATGAAGTGCCATGAAGCGGAGCAAGATCAAACCCCTCCAGATCAATAAAAGGCACATTGTACTCTGATCCACCTACTTTTTGCTGCTGAAATAAGAGGGATGCTAAGGTGCTTAATGAAGAAATCAAAAGCACTCCTTGAGGATGCCAAGAAGAAATCATCACTGGGGGTTGTTTGTAGAACTTGGAAGGAGGTGCACTTGAAATGAAAAACCTGGGTTTGGTCTAGGTCCCTTCTGAATGTAAATAAGGTGTGGAGGAAGGATATGGGGGAACTGATGCTTCAATGCTCTCTCCTTGGGATGCTTGCTTTCTATGCTTGGGAAATATTTTGGGTTGCTCGTTACTTTTTTTTAAATGATCAAGTCTTGTTTTGCTTTTCCATTATTGTAATTCTGCCATTTGATTTGGGGGTAAAGTAGGTTAATTGATTGCTTTTATTATAAGCTACCCAGAGGCAGTTGAGTTGGGTGGGTCTATAAATTGGATTCAACAAACAATCAGATCTGACCTGATGATTGAGAATTTGCTATCAAAGGAGAAAAGAATAATGGGGAAATTCTCCAGCAGGGAAATGTAGTGTTTTTGCACTTATTGTACCTCCTGGGGTATGATATACATAGGTCATCATGACACCATTGCACAAATGATACAAATTATGCCCTTGAGTTATTGTGGTATGATGATGTCATAGTGACTACGATGTTCTTCTGATGTCTTTGTAGTGTCTATCAGATGCATAACATCCTTGAGGTCATGGCTTGAAACCCATGAGTCAGTGTGAGAATCAAACAAAATCATTCCTGGCTGATGGCTGTCCTCCTTCATTTGAATATAACCCGTGAAAAGAGACCTTCACCATCTTTCTGGCTTGCTGGTGGTTTTCTTGCACTATTGTTTCTTAAAAAAAATTTCTAACGTTTTTTAATAAATATTTTTTCTTAACAAGCTAAGTCTCTCCAAGATGACTCATTTAAACTCTATCATCTCTTCTGATGTTTCATCCTCCACTTCTGTGGACTTTTCTAGATTAGGGTCATTGATTCATTTCCATGGACCTCTTGTGGGCCTAGGTTTGTTCTGATTCTTCAGCCTTAGTCCACTGACTCCACCCAATAAGAAGAGGAGGAAAAAATCTGCAATCCTGACCCATTTATGTGTGCCAGATTTTCCAGCTTTTTAAAAAGAACAATTAAGGAGGGAGCACAGAATTTTTGACCAGATTCCGGTGGTAACATAGCACTGAAGATTTTTTTTTCCCATTGGACTGCAGGCTTATTTCTCAGGCTGGGAGATACACTGGTTCAGCTGGGCTGAAGTTGAAAGCTCCAGTTTTCTTCTCAATAATTCTCTTGAGCTAATAAGAATCCAGTCTAAATGTCTGGCTAACTGTGTGATCAATTATAATTTATTAAACTTCTATGATACCTAATTCTCAGTGACTCTAGATGACTGCCTGTCTCCCTGTCCGTCCGTCCGTCTGTCCGTCCATCCATCCATCCATCCATCCTTCCATCCATCATTATCTATCCATCCACTACCTATCTATCTATCCTTCTATTATCTATCTATCTGTCAGGCACAAATGACTAGGCCAAGATGGTAAAATTCAAACTAATACATTTATTGGTCCTGCATAATTACAAGAATTTGCCCGACTGACTGTGGAACACTGCACTACTAAGATAAGGCTATATGGCTCTCAGGACCATTGGGCTTCTTACTCTTGAGAATGTGTAGAGGTTGTCTTTTTCAAAAGATCCATTTGCTAAAAAGTTGGTGAAGAACTGAATGGTTACTTGTCACTCTCGAATTACAACATTTGACTGAGCATAGCACCTGATTCATTCCTAATTCTCCTCCTCAGAGTGATTACAAATCACTTAGCACAGAAATGCTAATTTCTCCTTAAAAAGACATCTGCAATGATTCAGAAGTTCTGGTGCTTCTCTGTCATTGCAATGGATTGCTAACATATTTAAGAATATTTTAGATGGGAGGTTTTGTATGTGCTGGACTTTACTGTTAATATATTTCTGCGAGGGACAACCTGGTGCTCTGTATATGCTCTGAACCTTATTCACACAGTCTCTGGTAACCAGTCATGCAGGCCAAGGACGATGGGAGTATATTCCTGTCCTTCCGGAGATTACCAGTTTGTTTTTCTCAGCTGCCTTTTTGTCGTGTTGCCGATATAATTTTCAAGTGCAAAAGTTCTACTGGGAAAAACTCCGATCAGGAGCCCTGTTTCCCAGTTTCACAGACATGTGAACCACATAAGGAGCCTTTAGCAGTCTGGGCAATTTCCCCCGAGGAGATGGAGCTGATCACCCTGCAGATCATTGTCTGGAATTTGTTGTTTCTGTGACAATATCCTTTAATCCTTGTAATAAGGAAAAGCCATTGTCTGGAAGAATTACCTGGTGCTATTCATGATCTCCTACCTCCTAAGCAAAAGCCTTTGCCTTAAGTCCACTGATCACACTTATCTTTTCTAACCTGCCCAGGGAGATGATTGATCTACTTGCATCTGGATTTTTTCCTACTACAATCTGAACATTTTACTTTTCTGCAAATTGCAAATAGCCACAGAATTCAACAGCTGCCACTTACACTGATGAACTTTACAACTGAGCGTTTATGGATTATGCCTTTAAAAAAATTAGCATAAATCCAGACAGAAGAAAGCAGTTGGCCTGCCATTTCAAATTCATGATACAGGTAGTCCTCAACTTACAACCATTCGTTTAGCGACCATTCAAAATTAAAATGGCACTGAAAAAAGTAACTCACAACTGGTCCTTGCACTTACAACTGTTACAGCATCCCCATGGCTATGTAATCAAAATTCAGGTGTTTGGCAACCAGCACGTATTTATGACAGGTACAGCTTCCTGTGATCACACAATCACCATTTGTGACATTCCCAGCTGGCTTCCAAAAAGCAAACTCAGTGGGAGAGGTTGGATTCACTTAGCAACCCGTGATTCACTTGCCAACTGCAGTGATTTACTTAACAACTCTGGCAAAAAGTTTGTAAAAATGGGTGTGACTCACTTAACAACCACCTTGCTTAGCAACAGAATTTCTGGTCCCAGCTGTGGTTGTAAGTCAAGGACTACCTGTATCTGGTTTAAGTGACGGATATTCCAAGCATCACCTTTGTTGATTTGCCAGACAGGGATACAGAGGGAAGGAAGTTATGCTTTTTTTGCCCTCCATTCCATGCACAAAAAGTGTTACTTCCACACTCTGCGCATAACCCAGCACATTGCAATTACATGAGGCTGGCCTATTATTTCCATCATGCTTCTCATCACCATCTTTTGTAAATGAATCTCAGGGTGGCAGATCACATTTTCCCTCTTCCAGCTGAGGCAATAGTTTCATGTGCAATGCACGTGTCTACCCACAGACACAAATTGTGTCAGTCTCTTTCACAATACCTGGTCTTCGGTTGCTCCTGGCCAGATGGTGATTATCACTTGGTAAGGAATTTTGACTCAATTGTCTTTCTCATTTCCACCATTCCTTGTGCTAGTTTTCTTGTCCGCTTCCCGTTGGCTGAACAGTTTCAGACAAATGAATGATTTGGTTCAAATGAATGATTTGATTCAGGCGAATGATTCTGCGTCACCTCTTTCTGTTGCTGCTGGAGAAGCATGATTCTAGTTCTCATCTGATAGAAAGTCATCATCAGCCTTGGAAGGTGGAATTTAACTTTGCAAGGGGTAGCAGTATTTTCTATGTCTGCTTGTTTTCTGCTTTTAAGAAACATCTGTGATGCTTCTTTCTCCAGAAATCACAGATTCCATCTTTAACACCTACGAATAACACACTAGGAGGGTTGGAAAACCAGAAAAAATGAAGCCTAAAGTTGACTGATTGATACTGATAGAGTCCAATAAAATATTTATTTATTGATTTGATTTGTGTGCCGCCGAAATCCGAGGACTCTCGGCGGCTAATATACAATGTAAAAATCAGAACTAACATGTAGAAGAGGTATAAGTTTGTTGGTTTGATTCATTATGTGCTCTCCAATTATTGTTGATTCTTAGCAACTACATGGATTTTCTCCATGATGATCTGTCCTAACCTGGTCTTTCAGGTCTTTCAATGGTACCCTCATCACCACTGTAACTGCGTCCATCCATTTTGGTGCTGGTTTTCCTCTTTTCCTCTTTCTTCCTACCTTTTCCGGCATCAGAGCCTTCTCCAGAGAGCTGGGTCTCTGCATACTGTGCTTGAATTAGGATAAGTTGAGCCTGGTCACTTGTGCCCCAAGTGAGAAATCTGAGTTGATTTCTTGGACGGCTACTCATGGTATTTTCAGGAGTTGTCTCCAACACCAACATTCAAAAGCATCAATAATTTCATATCCTTCTTCTTCGAAGAGATAGGGAAGATAATGAAGTCACACTCAATCCTTAGGGAACTTGTGGGTGCAATTATACTCTTTCCTTACCAACAGTATATAAAAGTGGTTTGCCATCATTTGTTCCATGATGTTTTCAGAGGTTTGCTACTGTGGTGCTTTCTGCAACCCTGGGTTTTCCTGGGTGATTTCTCAGCCAAGAACAAATAAGATCATTGCTTAGCTGTTTTGAGACTGGTCACAGTCAATCAGATCCTATCCTTTAGCTGGTCAAGTGAACTATTTATTTGTTAATCATTAGATGTATACTTACCTTTGCTCCAAGGCAGATTTATGTTCTTCTGGTGCAAGTCTCTCTACTGGGTAGCCTAAAACTGTAATCTGATGCACAATCATAACTCACATACATAGAATAAATACAAATAAATTAGACCCGCTAGGATCTGACTAGATTTACAATACTTTGGACATATGGTTTTAGTTACAATTATGTTCCTAATATCAAAAGCCTCAGATTAATTCTTCTGTGTTTTTTTAAGTTGCTCACATATTTTTCAGGCTGTTTAAAATTTCCTTGATGTCTCATATTTATTTCTCCAGCAGTTTCCTTCAGCTGACCTAACCTAAATTGAACTAGCAATGAATGAGATGCTGTTAGACATTTAACTGGCCTGCTTGTTGCATTATGTGGGCTTTGGCTAGAATGCGGCATGTTTACAAATGAATCAGAGATTTCTCATCAAGGTGCTGATCTTATCTCTAGGAAGAGATGTTTTCTAACTGCTTCGGCTTAAGGTTGTTATTGGAAGAAATTAGACAGCATTGGGTGGCGACAGCAGGAGGCCGGGAGAACGAGCTACTTAGGATTCAGCACCATGGACAGAGCAGGGAAGAGTGTGCGAAGCACTGACGCATGGCTGGAGCTTAGCTTCCCACAGTGCTGGCATATAACTTGGTACACAGTACATGAAGTCCTCTTCAGACACTGCAGTGAAATGGAAAGAGGGAGTGCAGGTTTGTCATGTTTACTCACACCATATTACTACTATTGGGCTCTGAATCATCTCCAGTAACCAGCATCTTTGCAAAAGGATGTAAGAGGAAAGGCCAAGACCTTTCCACAGGTTGACCAGGCAGGCTAAACTACTCAAAATAAGGGCTTTCACATGGCAGTATATGATCCCTGTCCATAAGCATAGCATATTATTATTATATGGTTCGTCACACAGTCAGCCAGAAGTTTAGACTGCATTTGGCATTTTTGTCCACCTATTGATTCCTTCCCAAGGCAGATGTTGTTCTTTGATGATGTTAAAGGCATCATCATCATTAGTAGTAGTATTAATATTACACTGTTACACACACACAATTTTAAAAATTTAAAAGGAAACAAGAATGATTCCACACTAATAAAATTAATTAAAAGGCAAAGAGAGGGCTTTCATGGGACTAGCCGTCCCCATGGCTGAATGTATCTCCAGGTTCTCCATGTGAGGATGAAGAACCATGTTTTAATTCCCTTGCAAAAGACCAGAAGAGTGGGGCTTGCCTCACCGTTGGTGGGAGAATATTCTTTAACTGACTGGGTCTGCAACATGCCTTCCCAACCTTACTGGGTGCGATGGGCTGATGTGATAGGACAAAGATGGTTCCATAGGTAGTCTGGCTCCATGCCATATGGGGCTTTATAGGTCACCACCAATATCTTGATTTGGACCCAGAAGCAAACTGGCACCCACTGCAGTACATGGAGCAAAGGTGTTACGTGCACCCTTCTTTGGGCATCCAAAATTGCTCACAGCAATTTTCACATAAAAACATTATGCACCAACTGAAACTTCTGGATACTTTTCAAGGCTAGCTCCATGTAGAATGCATTGAAATAATCCAAGTGAAAGATGACCAGAGTATGAGTGAACAAGCGGAGATCCTCCATATCCAGGTAAAAACATAACTGGTGTACAATATAAAATTGAGCAAAGGCCCTCCTAAACATAGCTGCCACCTGCTCTTTGAGCAGGAGCCATGAGTCCAGAAGGACTCCCAGATTATGCACTAGGTCTGTCTGTAACCCCATCCAAGACTATACTGTATATACATAATATCTTTATAAGTAACTCAAGGCAGCAAACATACCTAATATGTTTCCTCCTATTTTTCTCACAACAACAACCTTGTGAGATGAGTTGGGCTAAGAGAGAGTGACTGGCCCCACATCACCCAGCCGGATTTCATGCCTAAGGCAGGACTAGAACTCACAGTCTCCTGTTTCTAGACAAGCACTGTAACCACTACATCAATCTGGCTCCCATATACATATAATAAATATATAATTTTTAATCAGTATTAATTTGTCCTGGCAACTCCCTGGACAAGTCCCTACAGTTTTCTTGGTAAGGTTTCAGAAGTGGTTTGCCATTGCCTTCTTTCTAGGACTAAAAGGAGTGACTGACCCAAATCGCCCCAAGGAGTTGAGGTGGGACTAGAAGCCATGGTCTTCTGGTTTCTA
>JANHZU010009557.1:26534-37967 GCA_032468055.1 Acrochordus granulatus | reverse complement strand
ATGCCTTTCACTTAATTTATGCTGTTTACGCAGCGAGAGAGGAGAGCTCTGTTGTGAGATTTCCCACGTGAGCTCATCGCGCGGTGCTCATTGTGATCAGGAACGTCGACCTGCCACCATGCAGCAGCGTTGGCAGAACGCGTGCTGACACCCATATGGGAATGGAGTAAATTGCGCGTGGCAGAGTCGGCAAAAAGCGCACATGTGCTTGCTGCATCGGCAGAACTCTCGCACGGAGTTGCTGCCTGAACGGGAAATACAGAGCTCTCTTACTGATGATGCGCAAGGTTTGGCACGAAGTTTCCTCGTCTCGTGACTCGCGGCTCATCTAGTGGAATAAATTTGATTAATTTTTTCTGCTCGTCCTGCGAGTTTCTCATCTTGTGAATTACTCGTCTTGTGAGGTACCACTGTACAGTATTAGTATTTAGCAGGATGAGAAAAAACAACTCTTTGGATTATTTTTCTTACCTCTACTACAGGAAACCTGAAATGGGTTAATTTCGGGTTCAGTGTGTGGGGTGAATGCAACCAATTACTGCTATTTAATATTTTTTATCAAATAACCAAAAATAATTTATTTTCTTACTTTCTTTTTCTTATATCCACAATCCTAGATATGTTTTTCTTCTCATCAATGGGAATCTCTGTTGTTTAAATTGACATTCAAATGCAGTAATCTCAGATTTATTACTACTTCCAAATGCAATTCAGAAGCTCCAACGTTTCTTTGTCACCACTTGATAAAGAGACGCCTCGTAGACCAAGATACTTTTTCCCCCAAGACGGTCTGCTCTGTTCTTTGAGCTAGCTGTTGCAAAGAAAGGGGAAATAAATTCAATATATTCTTCAATTTATGCTACTTCTTCCTGCAGAGAAACACGTGAATTGCTATAGAACCTACATATAAAAGAGCTCTGCAGGTTTTTTGAGCTGGCAAATCAGAAACTGTATTCGCAGAATAGCATGTTTCTTTCGATCCAAATCACTGCATTTTTCTAAAATGGTAAAAGATAGATGAATAAATCAATTTCAACACATACAGAGACACAAAACCCAACAAAAAAGGTGATCTCTGAAGTACCATCAAGCAGGGGGAAGAACAGCAGGCAAAAATGACAGCATCTTGACTGAAATGAATTGCTAGAAGACTCAGGACTGATGAAAAGAAATTCCATTTTTAAATAAGGCAAAAGGGCTCGGCCACCTGTTCCCCTAATAGTGGCTTGTACCTAACTGCTCTTTGAGGGAGTTAACTCACATCTCCAGCCAACTGATATTAAGATGGTATTCTCCCCTAGAAGACGATATTTGTAGGTCAGGGTTGAATTGTGGAGTCCTCGGTACTTTCTGAGCTTGAATGTTTTTCTACAGACATTTCATTACCAAACTAGGTAACATCATCACTGCTGGAAAACTAGATATCATTACCAAACTAGTAATTGTTTCCAAACTTTGAAAACAATCATGTTCAGACAGCACCAAGGACGCCATGGTGTTCTCTATTTTCTTTGGCTTTTTTGTAGAGGCTTTTTTGAAGAGTGATGAGACAGCAGGCGCTGGGATCTGCAGTATACCTGTCCCCTACTGCTGGATATTATTTGTGCTGTTGCATTGGTGTAACATGAAGTGTGCAAGCAAGGGGTCAAGTAATGTCTGAATGATGTTTTTTGAAGCATAACTCAGGTCTTCAGTAGGATCCTTAGCGGTGTGTGTACAGCGCTCTTTAGAAACAGAACTAGAGCTTCTTCAAAATGTTTTTGTGAGAGAGTTCTCGGTCCATCCATCCATGCATCCATCCATCCTCTCTCTCTCTCTCATCTCTTTGAAAAACAGAATGAACTTCATCAAATAAAGATTGAGATTGTGAGGAGCAAAAGAAGGGGTCATAAAGTTAATCTATTTGATCGGGATGAAAATAAGAAGTGAGAGCCAGTTTGGTGCAGTGGCTAAAGCATCAGGCTAGAAATGGGGAGACCGTGAGTTCTAGTCTGGCATGAAGCCAACTGGGGGTCCTTGGGCCAGTCACTTTCTCTCAGCTCTGGGAAGGAGGCAGTGGCAAATCTCTTCTGAAAAAGAGATTTTCTTGCCAAGAAAATTACAGGCTTTATCACCGCGGTAGCGACTTCCCAGAATGAGATGTGTGTGTATAGCAAGAGCACTTGTCTTGTTGGTTGACCCCTGGAGCAAGTGCAAGAGGGGGCGGTCAGATTCAGAGCCATGAGAGTTGTTTCTACCCATCCCAGTTCGAGTGCTAGAGGGTTCCATGAGTCATTTGGAAAATCAAGCCCCGGGTCTAAGCACAGGGCAAGGAGGAAGAGCAATAGGAATGCAGGTCTGGTGTCGTAGGGTTGTTCCAACAAAGGGGACAGGGCTTAGACGCCACACCTTGCTCCTCATAATCTGGATTAGCTTCCCCTGTTCAGACACCATGTCTCTGAAGTGGCTGCGGATGTCTGCGGACGTCTTCGGACTCAGAAGATTCATTTAGCAGGAGACGTGTTCGATTAGGGGTGTCCAACCTTGGCCCCTTTAAGATGCTGGCTGAGGAATTCTGGGAGCTGAAGTCCATATATCTTTCTTTATTAAAGTTTTTATTGTTGTTCTACAATATAAAATACAGAAAAACTGACAAAATAAAAAAAATGACAAAACAAAACAAAAAGCAGAAGATACAATACAATACAAAAAAATAACAACAACAAACCCCTCTCATATGATAATCCCAGCTTAACTCTGTATGGATATTTCTCCACAAATCAATCCAAAAAGAGCAAGTTTCCCTCTTTCGCCTCACTCTATTTAATATAATACGATGTACTTCTTCCGGAACAGAGAAAAGAAACAAAGGAAAGAAAACTTTACGATATACCAATGTATACAGTCTGCCATATAATGTTATTTATTTATGAATCATAATGCACTTTTCCTTTCTGTCAAACTACATATTATCTATGTTTATACTATCACTCACTTATCAGTATTTATTTGTATTTGTTTCTATCAGTCCCGGGTTCGAGTGCGAGAGAATTCCATGAATTTATCAGTATTTATATGTATTTGAATAATACAGTGCAACTTTCCCTTATACTATCCATTTGTATATCTATATTTTAACTATTTAATTATTCCAATCCGTCTTGACGCTTAAATCCACACATCTTAAAGTTGCCAAAGTTGGACACTTGACCCAAGGTTAGATGATGGAGCAGAACAGGGATGCCTCATGAGCTGGAGGAAAACATGCTAACCCAACCATCTGGATGAGCTCAGAGTTAAACCACAACATCCACCAAGATTGTGGTGATGGCTTTTACGTTAGATGGCTTTTAAAGCACATTTGACTAATTCATGGAGGATTGGGCTATCGTGGTTACTGATCTGGGTGGTTGTTTCTTAATCTTGGAATTACACAGAGTATTTCTTTAGTATCACTGGCTGGAGAAGAACCATGGAACAGATCTATGGTCCGGGGTTGTGAAATTTCCAAATGCACCTCATCGATCATTGTGGAACCTAGAATGCTGGTCCTGATGAGCTATTGCCATGATCCTGATTCAGGGCTCTCTGAAGTTCTTCTGAGCTTATGTATCTTGGAACCCAAAATGGGAAGATGGAGCCAGAAGGCTAAGTAGAGGTGGGCAACCTTTTGAAACTCAAGGACATGTTCTCCCAAGGGTTGGAGCAGACAAGCTAGTGGGGTAAATGAATACAAGCATGTTTAGACTGAAAAATAAGCAGACTCTCTCATCTTTTCTTTTCTCAAAATGTTTTCTATTTCCCCTTCCCTCTTTCTTCTTATCCAGCAGAAAACAGAGGCATTATTCTTGGTAAAACTATCTCAGAGAAATTGGATTTAGGTGAAGGTTGAATGCAATTAAGCTGAAGACCACAGGCAGCTCCAGGGCTGTTTATCTCCCCAGGAGAAGCTCTAGGTGACTTCCATGCAGTTGGCTTCTCCTCCTGCTTCTCCTGCTCCTGCACCTCTTCTTCCTTTTGTGAGACTTCCAAATCCAGCCTATAATTCTGGGAACCCTTGGTGGTCTCCTATGCAGGTTCTAATCCACCCTGCATGGCCTCAAAGCCCAGTCAAGGTCAACCATGTGTTGCAATCTGCAGGCTGAGCAGGTCTCAATCCCTTAGCCACAATCTCTGGAAAAGGTCAGCAAGATAGAATGATGACCATGACCAAAGAGAAATCTAGAATTGCATGCTGAGCAAAAGCCTATGTAAGATGACACAAAATCATTGGCTTGGGACACACAACATGCTATACCCTAAATCAGCTCAGTTAGAAGCCTGATGGTGGTATCTGCATCCTGTGCTAAACACTGAGGGTGTAGTTTCTGTGTTCATGAACCCCACATTTGCTCTCTTTATTTCTCATAGTGCCTTATCCATTGTAGCAATCCAAAAAAAAAAGCTTAGTTCAGTAACCAGGCTAATCGTGTTGTGTGAAGACACCCTACCCAATAATGATTTTATCTTAAATTTTATCTAAAATCTGACATTAAGGAATAAACTGGCCCAATGTCTGTCTTAATTTTAAAGGTGAAGGTTCCCCCTGCCAGTTGTGTCCGACTCTAGGGGGTGGTGCTCATCTCCATTTCAGAGCCAACGTTGTCCAAAAATGCTTCCGCGGTCATGTGGATAGCATGACTATACGCCAAGGTGCATGGAATGCTGTTACCTTCCCACCTAAATTAGGCGGTACCTATTTATCTACAGTACTTGCATTTTTTACATGTTTTGAATTGCTAGGTTGGCAGAAGCTAGGCAGACAACGGGAGCTCGCCCCATTATGTGGCAGGGCTTGAGCTCAGGCTACTGACCTTCCGCCCGACAAGCCCAGCGTCTTAACTGCCTGGCCACTGTGCCCCACTTGTCTTAATTTTAAGGACGGTCTTTTCTCTTTTCTCAGAAATCATCCCTCTGCTGACACTGCCTCCATTCCCTGCACTTGGGTTAACTCTGCTCATTAATCTGGGTGAACAGTAATTTTTTCTCTCCCCCACACCAAATGCATCTGTCAAAAGCTTCAAATCTTCTCATCCATCAAACACATTTGTATCCAACCTTTGGGTGTGTCTGTGTGTAAACTTATGTGTATATGCAGTCAGACAGATGCACACTACATGCAATATACATCTAAGGTTGGCAGGGATTTTTTTTTTTTTAAATCAGCTGATAAGTTTGATTTTATCTGAAAGCTAACACTCCACTGAGCTAGAATTGGACAGTGTTTGCACTTCTGGGTGAAATGTATGCACAGAAGTTGGGGGGGTTTGTCTTTTTTGACACTTACAGGTTTGTATGCATATAAAATTATGGGCCCAGCTATCTTAATTATATGTATGTTAGATGGGTCCACCTTTCCTTTAATTGGGGAGTCACTTCAGGTAGAGTCGGGGAACCTGGCCTGCTAACGCGTTGCACTAGCATGGTGGCCTTCATAAATTATGAGACCACAGCTCCCATAATCCCAAGTCACATACCTAATAAATCAAAAATAACCCTAACCCTCCCCATCCACAACACAGGGCCTCGATATATTCTAAGATGACAACTCTCAGAATTCCCTCTCGTTATGGCCGAACACAATGCTTCTTAACCTTGGCAACTTTAAGATGTATGGACTTCAGCTCCCAGAATTCCCCAGTCATTGATGGTTAGGGAATTCTGGAAGCCAAAGTCCATCCATCTTAAAGTTGCCAAGGTTGAGTAACACTGGTCTAACGTATCCTGAAGCCATCCAAGAGAGTTAGGATGATACACATCAGGGATGTAGAACTTTGATTGACTTAAGGGGTATCAGGTTTGGTGATGTGTATCAAAGGGCTACCTTGCAAAAATAGCGGTGGTGGGGTTAAGGTTTATTTCGAAGAGATTGGGGAAATACAGAAGTTTTGAGGAATGAAAGAGTTACCGTAACCCTCTGCAAAGCTTAAGGCACCAAAAGCTCACCACACGTCCCTCAGAGGCAGAAAAATAATCAATATTTTTGGTCCACCAGCTCTAGAGGTGCTGAAGCTGAGAAAGCACATTAATGATCTCTATGAGACCTCGGAAATACTTAGCTCGGACCCCAACCTGGCAGAACCCAACTGAGAACCAGATGTGCACAAAATGAGAGGAGATCAGAACAGGAACTTCCAATGCCATTGGAGACCATCAGTTCTTCTCTGAAAGTCAGTGATTCCCAACAATGGTCCCACCGTTGGTTCGGCTCTACGGATCTTGACTTCTTCGAAATCAGACAAGAAGGACACTCCTAAGGTGGAGGAAAGAATTAACCAAAAGGTTCTCGAAAGGCTTCTCAAGCAAGAGTGTCTTCCTCTTAATTCATTTCTTTGACACGTTCATACTTTGACTTTCCTCCCCATAAGCTCAGGGTGGAATTCACATGCTCCATCTTCGGATTTTAACTCCAAAAAACCAGCCTGTGAGATGTTTGGGGCAAGAGTGAGTTGTGGTCTCAAGTCACTCAAAGTCTTTCACCGTTCAGCGTAGACTCGAAACTGTGTCTACTCAGATCTAACTCTTCAAAATGTATAAACATTTTCTATTTGTTTATCGTTTGCAGCTTTTCTTGACCCGCAGAATTGGATATGAAATTCTTCCTTCACTAATGGTTGAATTCATACAACACAGGAGACTACGATAAGCTGGGCAGTTTGTGGCCTGATATACTGTGAGCACCCAAACATTAACTTTGCGTTTTCATGGATGGGCCATTTGGTTTATTTTGGGGAGAGGGGTATCATATGTTATGCAAATAGAGGCATTTTGTTTTGCAAAATAGGTTTAGGATTAAACTTCCATGGATCCAGACTTCCGATGCATTCTGTTTTCCAGGCAGATTACTGAAATCAAATGGTGCCTGAAGTAAATTCTGATTCTTAAAAAATACGGCTTCCCTTCATGCATACTTTTTGGGGCTGGCAGATGTGGTCAGGTTTTTCTATAATACAACTTTGGGAAAAGAACACACACACACCTTCACAAAGGGATTTTGTGCAGATTTGGGACCATGGATCCAAGAGGATCTCGTTCCATGCAGCCTTCTGGTATGAGTGGAATTAATTTGGGCAGATTTTTTTTTTAAACCAACCTTACAGATACCTCTGGATCAGCATTTCTCAGCCTTGGCAGATTTCCGATGGGGGGACTTCAACCCCCAGACTTCCCCAGCCAGCATATTTAAGATGGTGGACTTCAATTGGGTGGGGAATACTGGGAGTTGAAGTGTCCACCCATGTGAAAACTGCCAAGGTTGAGAAACACTAATCTAACTCCCTGCCATCAGTGCGCAAGCCACAATCTATGGCTGATTGCATCTATTTTACAGTTCCTTTCAAGGATAAACACAGCATGTGTAGACATCTGTCTTCAAGTCCTTTCCTTCTTTTTTTGGCAAGATGGTGAAGGGGATGATACGATTTATTTCTTGAAGAAAGAGTGAAAAGACTTAAGCTGTTTTTTCCTTTGTCCTTTTAGATGGCGATAAGATGACTCTTGCATTTATTTGAATGGAGCATTTATTCAGATAAGAATTTTTTAAAAAGGAAGAAAGAAAACCGCTGAAGATCTTCATTGGTCTTAGAACAGAAAGGAGCATGGCTGAAGGTTATTAATCCGGAAGTGCCTGGCAGCACAAGATCTGTGGGAAATTACATATTCTGTCACTTTTACTTATTGAAGCCCAATTTCTTTGGCGTGTGCAAAAAACAGGAGCGAGGGGGCACAAAAGGATGTGACGCTGCTTGTAGCTCTTATTAGATTTCACAACCTTTCGATATTAAAATGCCAAGCTGGGTAGGAGCAATTTTGTCTCACTTTTATTCGGCAGATTGTTTTGCTTTTTTAAGTTTCATATCACGGCCGCAGCATTATGCACCTGGAAAAAAAAATTAAAATCCTGAAGTTGCTGAGAATGCCAAACCGCTGCCCATGGGACTGAACCATGTCGCCTGGAAGCAGGAAGTGGAAATTTGCAATGGAAGCAAAATCCGACGGGAAGCCAGCTTGGGTTAGGGTTAGGGTTAGAAATGTTGCAGGACTTGTTTAGCTGCCAGTCGGGAAGAGAAATGCAGAATGCGCAGGTTTTCCTTGTAGTAGGGATGCCAAGGCTGTGTGTGCATGACTGCGTGAATTGCATCATGGGCAAGGTTACAGCATGTGTGAACATGTTGATCAAGGCTTCAATGGGGCTGGAGAGGGGATTGTTTATTCCCAAACAGCTGGGTTTGTTTGCAGCGTTGCTAATAATTTTAGACACGTCATTCAAATATTGAAAAGAGGATTGATAGAGGCCTAACCCCTTCTTCCTGCTCTGGCCACAAAGAAGAAGTCCTAGAGTAGACCCACATAAAAGTGCTGCTCTAGGAACACTATCTCTAGGAAAATATCATCAACGGCCCCCGAAGAAAAAACAGGAGTCATCTACAGTACACAGTGTAAGGATTGCAACAGCCACTGTGTAGGACAAACAGGCAAAAGAATAGCAAAATGCATCCATGAATACTAACTAGCAGTAAGAAGTCATGATGAAAACTCCTTAATTTCACAACACATGGACAGACTTAACCATAGTTTCAACTGGGAAACTGAGCATCCTAGACCAAACCAAGTCAAGAAATGCCAGAGAATTCCTTGAAACCTGGCACTCTGACAAATCAGCCATAAACAGGCACATAGAGATGAACGACATCTACACACCATTCAAAAAGGACAATTGAGAGGAAACAAAAAGACTAAAATACCTCTTCACCAGCAATCAACACTCAGATAAGCAGAGATTAATATGAAGATTAACACTAGACCAACAATCCAGAAGTAAACAATCAAGGAAATAGCAACTCAGACAAACAAGCTAATAGTAAACAACAGCTTAATCAAGGAACCACTAAGAACACTCTCCCCAGCACTGATAGGGCAAACCACCAGTATCTAAAGAGAGCAAAACTTACTCTCTCTTTTGGACTGATGATATTGCCTAGTTTTGCTAATGAAACGTCTGTAAGAAAACAACCAACCTCAAAGAGCACTAAGGACTCCACAACACTATTTCCATCTCCATCTTATTTTTGACACAATCACACAGGAGGGGTAAACTCAGCTCTTACTGCCTTATACTACACACTGCAATATGTAGTGAAGTATTAATTTGCCAACTTCAGCCCAAGAAACATCACTTGGAAGAGACCAACTGACACCAGCTGAGACCAATGGCATAATTTGTGTGGCTTTGCACAAACTGCACAATTTACAGTAGTCCTTGATTTACTATCATAATTAACCTTGGAATTATGGTCATAAGTTATGCTAGTTGTTAAGCAAATCATTACATGCCCAATTTGATTTTATGTCATTAATTTTGCTGTGGTCATAAAGTGAACGCCACAGTCATTAAGCAAACTTATTGTTCAGATGGGAGTTTTGTGCCAGAAACTGGAAGTAAACACTGATTTCCAACAAAAAACATCATAAATTGCGTTCATGTGACTGCTGGATGCTCCAAACGGCTGAACGTGGAAACCAGTTGCCAGGTACCCAAAATGCAATCGTGTGATGATGTGGGGGGGAGAGTAACCATTGAAATTTCAAATCCAGGTCATAAGTACCTTTTTGGGATTTGTTGTAATTTCAAACAGCTCCTAAGTGATCAGTCATCAAGTGAGGATTACCTATACAGTATATCATTGGCATCAAGTTGTCTCATTTGTTGTATTGTTTCACCCTGCACAGGATGTCATGAAACAACTTGTGTCATACAAATGATTAAACAGATTCAAATGACATTAACCTTTGCATCTTCCAGATAAGTAGATTTGCCTTCCCAGAATTCCTCAACCTGTATAGACAGTCCTGAGAATTCTGGGAGCTGAAGTCCAAATATCTGTGGGATGCATGCCAAGACAGAGAAAGGCTCACCTCATCCAAAACCTTAATTACTCAACTAACTTGATTTTTTAGTTAAAAATAGATACCTCACATTTTCCAACAGCCATTTTTAATTACCCAGAGTGCATCACATGTGATATCACATAGGCAGAACTGTGATTAATTAAAATCCTGGACAGGTTGCAGAAACATCAAAACAAAAGTAGTTGAATGTGATTGGAGGAGATGTTTTAATGAGTTCTGAGGTCAATAGCTGATTCCATTTCATGAATATAGTGAAATTGCAAAAAGCCTTCTCAAAAAAGCAACTGGACTTTTATTATTTGATGTAATAAGAAAACTTGTTATCCCCCATCCAGGGGACTTTTTTAACTCTAAGCGGAAAGGAGAGAGATGGCAAGGATGTATAAGTTCCTCACCGAGCAGGCAATTGGATAATAAAGGCTAAGCAATGAAGATTTAGAGTCTAGTTTTTCCCCTCAGGGTCAGCAATCAAAACACATGAACTGGAAGTTTTCACAGAACCCATCAATGCCATTGACAGCAACATCCAATTCACACATGAGGATGTTAAAGATAATGGTTTGGCTTTCCTGGATTGTGCAATACATAGCCCAAAAGACAGAAGCCTCAGTTTTGAGGTTTACAGGAGACCCATGCAAACAGATCGGTATTTAGCTCTGGGCTCCCACCACCCACTGGAACACAAACTGGGAGTTATCCGAACCTTACACCACCGGGCTGAAGTTTTGCCTTCAAATGTAGGATCAGAGAAAGAAAACAGGCCCTTCAAAAAAGCTCTCATTAATTTGCAGCTAAAGTTGGTCCTTTGTCAAAGCCGCAAAAAGGTCTCACTGGAACCTTACACAACAGATGGAAAGGAAGAGTACAACAAATGCAGCAATGTGCTCATTCCATATTGTTAGAAACCACCCAGCTTTCCAACTTAAAACAAAACTAGGGAGTTTGGCATGAAGGCAGAATAATTTATTTCACGGTTTGGCAAAGACGGGCGCACCAAGTACACACAGGTACAGTGGACACACTTAAGTAGGCAATCCTTACACAATTATATCCTACTCCCAGCCAGTTGTGCACTCCTCCCTTTCCCTAACGGATAGGTACTCCAGAGTGTACAGCCTAGCAGAGCCACCTAATAAATCCCGCCTTAGTTTATCTCTCCCACTACTCTGATTCTATCTCCCCCAGCCCTTATTTGCAATTTTCCTTTTTTGGCCATGCCCACGAGTTGCCTTGAGGCTTCTTTTTACTTATTCCTTACTGTCAGCCTGGTGATAATGAAGCCGCCTTTGGCTTCTGTTTACTTAATCTTATCAGAGCCTTCAGTAAGTCATTAGGCTTGGTCAACCTTCAACAAGCTATTTGGGAAAGGATGTGTGCCTCTCAGTTGATCCCATTAAGGTTATAAACTACTTCTTTTTGGAAAACAGATCTTTGGAGAAAAACATTTATTTTTTTTATTCTGTATTATTTCCCTACAATATGTCTGTGAAGACTCTCACTCGTCCA
>JANHZU010009557.1:0-15335 GCA_032468055.1 Acrochordus granulatus | reverse complement strand
ATTGCTTCTTTCACTCCTCGCTCAAACCATCCTTTCTCTCTGGCCAAGATCCGGACCTCACTGTCCTCAAAGGAGTGTGGTTTGTGGCCTTTGGGTGGAGGTGTACTGCAGATTCTGGTCCACTGGCTTTGGCTCTGCGGTGCTGGTATAACCGCTTGTGCAGAGGTTGATATGTGGTGATATGCTTCTTTGAGATGTGCCCTTTTTTCTTAATTAGGGACAGCGCCACAAAATTCGGAGGGATGCAATCATTCCAAGAATGCAACTTTTTGCTTTACTTTAAAATACAGTTTTCCAAAAAGAAAAGAGCTGTCGCTCTGGCCTTCGCTTTCTACTAGATCGATAGATAGAGATATATTTTATTTATTTGTTTGTTTTATTTATTAAATTTATATGCCACCGAAATCCGAAGACTGTATGCATGCATACATGCATATACGTATATAACACATATCTTATATGCATACATATATACATGCATACGCACGTGCTCACACACGCATTTTTTCCCTTCTGCATTTCTCCGAACGATGGAAAGAAGGTCTCCAAGCGGCTCAGCGCCACTCTGCTGGGAGCGCTCATTATGAAGACGGGTCCAGTTTTTCTTATTTCTGTTCCTCCTAAGGTTATAAAACCTGTCAGTGGTTTTTATGAGAAATTCCACCACCGGTGACCCGAGAGAGCGATCCTGCCTCTGAACTGTAAATGCCAGCATATGTTCCCAATTGTCTGCGGTATGGTGGCCACCAGCTGTTGCACAGCTGTTGCGCACCCTTTTTTGGGAGGGGAAAGGACTGGAAGGGACACAAGCAGAGTTTGTGAACTGTTAGCGGCGATGCGCAGGAGCTCGGCGAATGCTTGCTCGGGATGGTAAATACGCATGTCTTATTTCCCTCGGGAGATGAACCTGCACCCAGGATTGCCCGTGGGGAATAGTTGGATATTTGGGGTCAAGAAAGTTTGTTGATTTCAGCCCAGCCCAAGCTGGAGTTAGGATATTTCGCCTCCAGGGTGAGCCATTGGCTTGCAAATCCAATCCCGCTAGGCGTCACCAGTTTTCCTTTTCTTTCTTTCTTTCTGCCAGCAAACAGAAATATTTCCAGCAAATGGGGGGGAAAAGCAGTGTTAGACTTGTTGTAACTCAGCTCCGTGCATCTTTTCTGCTTTGTTTCTGTCTGTTGTGGTTGCTTTCAATTTAATTCTTAATTGGACTTGTTCAAAAGCTTCCCAGATCACATGTTTCCCAGCAAAGAGTTTGCAATATTGTTTAGGCTGAGCTTTGGTGGGCTGGGCTGGGGGCTGCCCTCCAAAGAATTGGCCCAACCAAGGGAAAAGCTGCAATCGATTGAATTTAACCAACAGTTCAAAAGAGGCTTAAATTACACGAAAGCTTGTGCATTGGATTGTCCTTATGGTTTTAGGGCTTTTTTTTTCTGCTGGCATTATAGCAATGATAAATTGGGAACGACTTTTGGAGGGGTTTTGGGGATACTGCACCCAAAGAATTAATGGGGCATCAGAGACTTAGGGGCCCCAGATTGGGCTCCCGCATCCTAAACCTAGATGGAACAATAGCAACCAAAATTGACCAGGGAAGCTCATTTTTCCCCCATGTTTGTTCCTACTTTTATAAGATGAGATCAAAATCCCTGCAGTGTTTTTTTTAACACTTCTTGCTATCTCCTTTGCTGCAAAAGGACACAGGTCCTAGAAATCATGGTTAAGATTGTACTGGGGTAGCATCGATACAATTTGCTTATCCAGGTTATCGGTGGTCCTCGACTTACGGTCACTTGCTTAGTGACAGAAGTTATGACAGACCCAAAAAAGGAACTTATGACCTCAATTGGATGACTGCCCCCCTGGTCACATGATCACATTTTGGGTGCCTCGCAAACAAACTGCATTTACAGCCTTTTGCATCATCCTGTGGTCATGTGATGGTGATTTATGACATTTTTTGCTGGAAACCAGCTTTTATTTTCAGTTTCCAGAAAAAAATGCCCACTGCTGATAATAGATTCGCTTAACAACTGCAGTGTTAACCATGGATTTGTGTAATGATCACCTGAAAAAAATGTAATAAAATCGGGCCGGTCACATGATGACCCATGTAATGAGCAGTGATGTACCGTTTGGCATCTTTTCCTCTTTGTTGATTTTGAATCCCAGGGCTTCAGTTATAATTGCAGGCATGCTGTATATTCATTGGTTTGTTTCTTGCAGTGAGCTGGTGCTTATATTTGATATTATAGTATTGGCATCTTTTAATACTTGGGCTAGTTGTTTCTTTCAAATAAGCTTCAGTGCATGCAATCTTATTTTGTTGGGTTTTTTTTTTTGCTGTTCAACATAAATTTTCAATTCTTCTTTTTTAGTTAGAGGGCTTTGTTCTTCCTGACGAGAATTCTAAAGAGAGAGTGCCTGGTTTGGGAATTAAAATGATTCAATACCTAAGCTGGTTTCCTCTACTGCAGCCTCCATCTGGTTTGCCTCTACAATATGAGCTAATTCTGGCAAGGCTTTGGTTTCTTTATCCTGGGTAAAACTTTCTAATTCTTTCAATTCTGCTTGTGTGAATACTTTATTTCTTTTTATAATACTTTATCTTCTTATTATAAAATCAATTGATGTTGATCTGTCAGCCTCTGTTGTGTTATTTCTGTTTCTGGATGTTGTTTTTTCCAGAACTGGTACATTCTTTTCAGGTATCTTCTTATTGGACTTGATTTGTAATAACAGATCATTATTTATTTTCCAATATTTGTATATCTGCAATGCATCAACACCTTTTCTTCCCATAGTTCTGCAGCTTCTGGCCCTGGTTACACAGCCAACAGTCCTAAATCCTGTAGACCATTTTCACTAGATGTCCAGGAACTTCAACTTCTACCATGGTCCTTGTTGACCCAGACAACAACCGAGATTTCTGTAAATTATGTCTCAAAGAGATACTCTTTGGTTCCTCTGATGAGACCTGTCCAGTATGGTTGAACCTCTGGCATTGCTCTCATCTTCATCAGAGCACAGAATCCACAACCACATCAAGGTAATGCCTCACTGGGGGGGCGGGGTCTGTTAATTATTATTATTATTATATTTATTATAGCTACTGCATTTACTTCAACAGCTCTGGAATCTTTTGCACATCCTTAATTGTGTACATCCCTGAAATGCATTGTGTACATCCCTGAAATGGGTTAATTCTGTTGCAGGTGAAATATTTTGTGTAAAGGTTGTATCAAAAAAGATGGTAAATTTGCTTGTGCGTCCTTAGTTTTCTTAGATTTATCTGTCCACATGGTAGGGGGGAATCAAATGTGGGGGGTGAAGGGTAGAGGGGACAATTAATTTTAAAATACAGATTCTCTTTCAATTTAGTTTAATTCATTCTTTAATCTCAGGACTTTATCAGCTTGTTTTATTTTAGATATAGGCTAGCTCTTAGTAGCTTGAAATAAAAAAACAGCTATGTTAATTATATCAGGTATGCATAATAATCACATAAATACATACATATTTCGAATTAGAAAGATTAGAACCCTGAGGAGCTCAGCATTTCAAAGTATAAGTGAACGAAGTATCAAGGTCACCCTTTTAACATTTTCTTGTTCAAAACGGTTCCTGCACAGAAGAAAAATATATGCATTTGGTTTTTCTTTGCAAAACATGCAGACGTACACCCTCACCCACACTCAAATATATGTACAACTGCATAAAAAACAGACAAATATTAGTATGGGTGAGTCCATTTTTTGATTGTGATTATACTCAATATGGAAAGATCATGAATGTGTTTGGCTGCAGTGCTCTTTTATGTTATCTTTAATCTGGGTTGTTTTTACTCTGTATTCTGTTTTTAGATGACCAGAGTCATGCATATGAAATGGACAGCCATATGGAACAAGTAAGCAAATAAATAAGGAAAGTAGTTTCCTTAAAGTCAAAAATAGTGCAATCCCCACTGGAGTGTTAACTTCACTTACAACCATTCATTTAGCAAAGTTACAGTGGCACTGAAAAAAGGGACTTATGACCGGTCCTCACGCTTAGAACCATCGCAGTATCCCAACAATCACATGATCAAAATATGGGCACTTGCCACCTTGCATATGTTTACAATGGTTGCAGCATCTTGGGCTCATCATTTGCAACCTTCCCAGCCAGCTTCCAACAAGCAAAGTCAATGGGGGAAGCTGGATTCGCTTAACGACCATGCAATTCATTTAAGATGAACAGTAATTTGCTTAACAACCATGGCAAAAACAGTAATATCAGGTGCAACTGCCTTAGTAACCAACATGCTTAGCAATGGAAATCTTGGTCTCAGTATTGGTCGTAAGTCAAGGAGCGCCTGTTCTGTATAAATACCACTGCACTGAAATAATTTCATGTGTCGCTTATGACTAGAATAATATAACATTACAAAATTAGAACAAAATGTGTACAATCCATTTAACTATTTCATGATTCCGTCAGTGGATTCTCATTTCATGATTCCGTCATAGATCTAAGCAAACGGAGTATTTTATTTTTCCCCCAGCTGAAATCCAGACCAGAGAACTGTGAGAGGAATTGTGGCCAAAGGGAACTTCTATGGTTCCTCCGAATAGCATCACGTTATTAGTGATATTGATTATTACTGATAATTGAATTTGGTGATTATTATTAGTGATATTGAATTTGGTTCTTAGTTGATTAGGGACCATCTGATGCAACAAGCTGGATCAGTTATCCAATGCTGGCTTATATTAGCCCACTCCAACCCAGTGATTTCCAGCTGGGCTGGACTTCAGCCTCCATAATCCCCAGTATCTTAAAGCCCCAGTATCTTAAAGACACCAAGCTAGAAAAAAATGAACTTAATTATCCTTTCGCTAAGACAAGAGAGAAATGCGTGAAGCAAGTTTGTATGACTGTAGGAGCTTCTGAGCAACCCATGAACTTGACAGATGTTGAGGAAAACTAGAATTTCAATTAGGGAAGTGACATTAATTTTGAAGGAATCAAACAGTTCCTTGAAGCATTGATCTCTAGAGTAAGCTCTGGCAGAAGGTTGAGATGGCCCAACGGGTGTCCACGGATTGTGATGGATGCTGTGTGTTTGGAAAATTGATGAGTCCGTACTAGCTTTGAGGAGAGGGATCAATCAACCTGTTGTTATAAGCCTTGATGTACCCTTACATTAAAATCGGATGGGATGTTAGCTTAAGTAGCCATTAATTGACTTTTTTCACTCCAGAAGCAATCCCATGAACCTCACAGAAGTCAATTAACAGTGGCAAAGATGGACATTTTAGAGGAAGCGAATGTGGTGGAACTTTATGATGTCTCCGAGGCTATCAAAGATCTCCCAGGCGGAATTCTTTATGTTTGCTAGTTTGCAAAAGAGAAGGCTGCCTCAGTTTCCCTTGCTGCAATTGCTGTTCTGGCAAGCTTCATTACAAGGCTGTCTTGCAGTTCAGCTGGGAGGGACAGTACAATTCTGGGGAGGTTTTTCTCAGCGGATTGCTTGGGGCAGGACTATAATGCATATTTTGGTCAAAGTTTTCCGGGAGTTAGAGTGTTCTTGAAACAAGAAGGATGTTCTTGAAACATCTTGATTGAATTAGTCTCAGCTGGAGGAGGCATGCCGGATTCCTTAGCCCAAATTCCTATCCAGAATAGACTCAAATGAATAAATAGACTCTGAGCATGTTCAGAGATGGTGACCTCTTTCTGAATGCATGCTTTCGGCAGGAGGTCAGACATAAAGAGCTACGCTATTTTGGAGCATAGCTTTTCCCAATCTAGTGTCCTCTAAACATGGTGGCTGGATGATCTTGAATTCTGGAGAAGAGTAAACTATTCTAAAGATGAAGGTAAAGGTTTTCCCTGCCAGTTGGGGCTGACTTTAAGGGACGGTGCTCATCATCATTTCATAGCCGAAGGGCCAACGTTGTCTGAAGACGCTTCCGTGGTCATGTAGCTGGCATGACTATATGCCGAGGCGCATGGAGCGCTGTTACCTTCCCACCAATTTAGGTGGTGCCTATTGATCTCCTTGCATTTGTACATGCTTTTCAACGGCTGGTTGGCAGGAGCTGGGGCAAGTAATGGGAGCTCACCCCGTTACGCAGCAGCACTTGGGTCTTGAACTCAGGCTGCCAATCTTCTGGCTGACAAGCCCAGCAACCTTGGCAACTTGAAAATGTGCGAACTTCAACTCCCAGAATTGAAAGGAGCAGTGAATAACACTCCATGGGGGTTCATTTTGCAAAGATGCTTTGCTGAGATGGTGCATGCGGGTCACCTTCAGATCAGCTCCTTCAGACCAGAGCTTTGCAGAACAGAAGACGTTTCTGTGCACCCCTTTTTCAAGGAGGGCGTGACTTTACTTCTTTGCCTGTTAACAACCAATCATGAGACTCGGGGACCCATCTTAAAACGAAAAGCACATCACTCTTCTTGCAAGAGTCTTGCATCTGTGAAAGGGCTGAAAAAGAGCCATAATGCTCATTATGGTCAGATTCCAGGATTTCTCAACCTCTGCAATGTTAAAATACAGTATGTGGATTTCAACTCCCAGAATTCCCTACCCATCTTAAAGCATGCTCGCTGGGGAATTCTGGGAGTTGAAGTCCACTCAGAGCATGCTGGATTTTGGTGCAAATTCTGTAATGAGAGATGATTCTGTGCAAAATTTGCACCAGGAAACCTATTCCAGAAAACAAATGGATTTCAATATAATTCAAGTTAAAATGGGCTAAAAATGGAGTCTAAATTCAAGTCTAGGTTTTGTAGGCTGGATTATTTATGTAAATGAATTAAATTGTCTGGAATATTTTTTTCAACCCCTAATCTTTAACTGATATTGTTGTCAGTCATTTATCTTTTTCTGACACAAGGTAGAGAGGGGTAAGGAGGCATGAGAGACTGAATGGAGGCTGTGCAGCTACTAATTTAGCTTCTAACAACATATAGCAAATTTATAAACTAGTTTATGTCTTCAGATATAAGAACTAGAAACTTACCTGTTTCACGACTGCATGTCTCCATTTCATTCTTCTTTTATGGTAAAATAACAAAAATAAAGTACAAAAATAAAAAAAGAATCAGTGAAATAAATAATGGAATCCTAAAGACAATAAATGACCAAAAAAAAAAAATCCTGAAGAACAAGAAACAGAAGAAAAAAACTTTAAAAAAGTTGAAATCCGAAAAAAATCACTGATACTAAACATCTAAGTAAAACATACACACATACAAATTACTGCTTTATTATTATTGAGTAGAAATACTATATTAATACTATATTATTATTGAGTAGAAAAAGGTAAAACAGTGACCTGAAAATACTCTTCTATCACTGTAAAATATCATGACATTACTAGAGAGGAATATATTGTTTAATTTGTTGATCAGCTGAACATATTTTCCTTTCCAAAATGGATAAATAGCATACATCCAAAAGCCAATCCTTAATATCTGGAATTATATCACTTTTTTAATTTCTCAGGATAATTGTTTTAGCAATCCTTCCATGCTCAGCACTGCCATAATTCCTCAAAAATTGTCAGATTCCAAAACTTGGGGATATAACTTAGTATCACATTAACCTCTTTAACGGTTAAGGATTTCCCCATGAATCTACTTACGTATATTGAAATAGTATTCTAAAAAGACACCAATTATTCTCGACAGCAGATAATATGGGTCAAACGATTTTTCAATATTTTTCATAAAAAAAGAAAATCTGATGTCCATCCTTTCAAACACCTTCTTTGGGGAATCCAATGCAATTTGGAAAGTCTAAATGCCATTTTTGGGTGAATCAGCTTTAATCTCAAATCTGATAATGCTATTTTGATGTTTTTAAGGACATGTAGCCACTGATGGGCTATTATTGGAGATTCCCATTTTTTGATTCCTATTTGCAATAGCCCAGCTGTGTTCTCTTTAAAAATATTCTTGAACTTTCGATGAAGCTGTATTATGAGTTTAATTTCCATCATGGATTCCATCAAATAGGAGAATATCTCAGGCACCTCTGAAGCAGCCAAATTGTCTGGCCATACTGAGCCATTACAACATGCTTAAATTGGAAATACCTCCATTGCTGTGAATGAGAGGAACCAAATTCAGTTTGGAGACGAGAAAAATCCTCAGAATAATCCTTACTCAATGACTGATTGAAAGTTAATATGCCGCCTTCCGCTCGATAAAACATTTTGCCACCTACTTTTGAAGTAGAATTCTTCCAAAGAATTAAATGCAATGATCCTCGGCTTACAACCATTCATTTAGTGACTGTTCAAAGTTATCAGGATCCCAATTTGCGGTATCACAACCCACTCCTAGCTAGGTGCGGAGCCACGTCTAAGGCTGACGAGGTCTCACTGGTGGATATCCAAGAGAAACATCGAAGAAGTTGGGGTTGGAAGTCAACAGGCTTAAATTCACCCCAGTCTGAATCCTGGTGGTTCAGGCAATTAAAATGCCTTTTCGTTCTCTTGTCACCTTATTGCTTGTATTTACGCAAATGCTTACAGCACTTGATTCGATGTCTCTTGAATTTACGGTAAACGGCTTGTCCTTTTAAGTAGCATGTTCAGCAGCCACTGACTCTAAAGAAACGAACAAGAAGGATCCGGTGAGTGCTTGGGCTTGGGTCTCCCCAGCACTAGTTTGGCATCTTAACCCCCTACACCTCGCCGGCTCTTTGCTGACATTTTGTGCTGTGAAAACCGTGGACCCCGGAGCTACGCCCTCTTTTGCACCTAGCCCTGACACAAGCACTGCGAGGGTGCGCATGCGTCGGCAGGTCGGTGAGAAGCACGACGCCTGCGTTCCAGCAGACGTGCTCCCTAGTTCCAGGTTTGGTTAGGTGTTGTGATTTGCTGTTGGGAAGCCACAACGCTGGTTAGCAGATGAGAGGTTCGATAGCTGGTGCAGACTCGGAAGACGGTGAATTCATTTGCTGAGTCAAGCATGCTATGGGCTGGGCGAATCTCTGAAAGGGTGCGCCGAGGCCGAAAGGGTTCGCTTCTGCCATATGGTTCGCTTGTCGGAAGAACTCAGGAAAAAATGATTAATTTCCTAAATATTAAGCATGTTGTCCCAACTGGCTGTATCCCACCCTCCCCGAAACAAATAGTTGCCGATTTCTGCTTAGCTTCTGGTTTTCCCAAATGCGCTGTTATTATTGGGCCTCGATGACATCTTTTGGCACCATGCTTAGGGGATGAATTTCTTCTGAGCATGGTGAATAATTTGTCGAAGGTGTCCCTTTCTTGCCTCCCGCAGCGCTGGCGGACCTGTGGGTAGGTTCTCTGCTTAATAACGTTTATACTGTACAGATCTGACTTCTCTGGGCACAGTTGGAAGCAGATAAGTGCAAAATTAAAATGTTGGAATAAGAGTTTCCAAAACAAAAGGTCAGGAAGGGGGAAAAAATGCAGAATTGAAAAACAAAAAACCATGTATCAAGCCTCAAATAAATTATTAGTTCAATTGAGAGCAAAGGGGATGCTTTCAGCTGGATACCTCTCCTACGAAGAGGGGTAAGAGATGATGGCCGAAGAATCTAGAATTCTTGGGAAAAACAACAACCCAGAAAAAAGCTCTAGAATCCTATACAGTTCAGGAATTTTGGGCTAGGGTCTTCCAGAACAGGCTCCAGAAATCCGTGACTTTCCCGACTCTAGAACCTCCTTCGACTAGAGCTGTCCAGTGCCCGGGAAAAAGAAATTTCCAGACTCTAGAATTTCCCAGGAGGGTCTAAGGGATCTTCTGGAATTCATAATTCCGTACTGTCGACTCTTCCGGAATGCTCTGAGATCTTCCGCAAGGCCCTAGAATCTTCCAAAAGCTTCCAGGGTTTTTCCAGAAGGCTCTTGAAAAAAAATCTTCTAGAATTCCAAACTTTGGAATCCTGGAGCTGCTTTCACGTGACAGGTTTTAGGAGTGCACCAACGTCACCTAGTGAGGGTGCGTAAGCTGACTTGATGCGCTTTAAAGAAAGAAAAAAGTGTTCCCTTATCAATCAAGCTCGGCTTGTGATTGCGACATGGACACAGCCGAGCAATTTTCTTGCCGGAAAACAGAAAAGTGATAGTTCGTCCTTGTCTTCTTCTGAGGTTTTCGATAACCTTCTCCTCTGCAGCCTGGAATGCTGAAATGGCGATCCACTTTAAGACACATGGATTTCAGCTCCCCATGCTGTCTGGGGAATTCTGGGAGCCGAAGTCTGCATATCTTTAAATTGCCAAGTTTGAGAAACGCAACAGCAAATCTTCCCTATCAGACCTCCAGGTCAGAAAGCAGAGACCACAATAAATATGAAAACTCTATTTATTAATAATGGCGATAATTGCCGAATCTTGAAAGCCTGAGAGTGTTTCACCTTCCCACACTCTTATACCAAAGAGGCTCAAGGCAGGACAATCTTTAGCTTCTTTCTCACCCTTTCCTGCTTCCCCAGGCTAAGCGCCAGTTTCACTCAGGGTCCCTGCATAACTATTCCAAGGCCGTCTCTGCACTCCTCTCCATTCCCTCACCTGCCTTCAAAGTGGAACGCAGCTCTCCTCTACGCTTACTGAAACCTACTGTGGGAGTAGGAAGGGCAGAGCCAGAGGTTAGGAGGGGGATCAGCCTTGAGTCGCTATGCGTACACAAACACCACAGATCCAGCTCCTCGTGAGGACCATTAGCCTTATCTGGGGAGTGCAGGTGTTCGGCGGGCAGTTGGAGAAATTCTTGTGACCTCGGAGCATCAATAAATCTGTTAGCCAGAACTGCACCGACTGATCCTTTGCGTCAAACACCCACAATGACAACCACCCTGCAAAACACCGCTCCAAGGAGAACGGGGACTCTGACCTGCAGGAGGGAACAAGAGGTTCAGAAAAAATGGAAAGAGATGTTCTGGGTGTCAATCTGGACTTGCCCACCACCACTGAGACCCCTGATGGCGTCCTGTGATGCGGCCACTAAACTGAAGCTGCTGTCTTCTCCAGTAACGTGTCTGACTGACACAGACATCGCCAGACGCAGTGGCAGCAGAACAGAAATCGATCTTATTTCCCCCAGGGCTCTTGCAGAAACCGGCAGCTTTAACGGAACGTGCCTGTCACGTCATTTCAGGTATACATATTTTAAACTTTTCTCCTTTTTTTTAACGTAGGCAGAAGAGATAACAATCATGTAACAGGGCATGTCAGGGTGGATGAACAGCGTCAGGGTGTTACCGTGAGACATCCGGCTGTCCAACCTGACCTGCATCTGGAGAATCTCCCAGGTTCTGGTTTGCACAGATGGCATGTTGTAAAGCAGTTTAATGCTTCACCTGTGGCCAATGGTAGAAAAATTAGGAAGTGGTGCCTGGGAAGATCGGGTTCTAGAAGAGAGGTCTAAAATATCGACCCGTACCTGCAAACTCCCATTGTTGGTTTGTTACCCAGGAAAAGGTTGATGTGTTCTTTACAGATACGGATACTTAATTGGCCGAGCATGTTAGACATGTTGAGTCCAGTACAACAGCTCTCAGTGTACTTGCAAGACAACAGTAATAAAATAATAAGATAAACAAATGGATTATGTATTCAAGAGTAAAGTGTGCGTCTGTTTATAATTTTGTAATCTGTTGCACCGAAGAAAGTTGGAAGCGGCTATTTTCTCTTCCCTCTTTGCACTTTTCTCTTTCCTTTTCTATTTGTCCCAATGTTTGCCTCTTCTCTGTTTTTGTCTTAAGATGAAATGTATTACTCTCAAAGCAGAAGAAGAAAGCCGCTCGTGCTTTCTCATGCCGTCCAGCTAATGGTTTGATCCTCCCCTCTTCTGGGGTAGGAGTGGCTGCTGGTCTCCAGAAGGGTAACCTCATTCGGTGCATTGAGCAACACAAGAGACGGAGATTTAGCAACAAAACAGTTTCAGGGTTAGGAATTGGATCGGCCATTCACTCGCCGTCACCCCTTTATTTATTCATTTATCGTTATTTGTTAATCAGATTTCTATGCCGCCGAAATCCGAAGACTCTCAGCGGCTAAAATAATAACCCTTTGAGGGAGTCCAAACAAGAAGTTCCAACTATGAGTACTAACACTACCTTCATTGTGTAGGAAGATTGACCCTCCATCTTCCCTATCGCACACACACACCAATCCGACCCCCCCGTCATCTCTTCTCTCCCTCTCATGGCACGTAGAGAGGTGATAGTGAGAAGAGACCCCCCAGGAAAGACCCCAGGAAAGACATCACCGAGAGAAAAGGGAGAAGGTCGTTGTGCCTTCAGCCAGAGGCAGCGGATCCACCCGATCCGCCCGGGGCCGCCAAACAAGAGCCGGCTGAGCAGCAGCTGATGGCCATGAATCTGCCGAGGAGCGGATCCGTCGTATCCGCTGGGAACGAGCGATGAGACGACGGTAAGATTCGCACCCAGAGCAGCACCCCCTCCCAGAAGACCCAGATGGACCTCCTGAGAACCATCAGCAACAACAGAGAGTAGAAGTTCAGGGCTATGCAGCAATCCTGACACAAACCAAGGGGCCATCAGGAACCATCACCCGGATTAAACCACCATCAAACTCTGCTAAACTTTTCTACCCCTCAAAAGATCCCGTGTCCATAAAATGCTGCCCCTGGCCCTTTTTCTTGGTCGGCCCCCCTTCTGAGAGCTGCCCTCTTTCCTGCTGTCAGAATAAGCTCCCCCTCTTCAGGCAACCGTCTTCGCTTCGTTATTTTCCGTCCCGCTTGGATCGGACCCTCGGGGACCCTGCATTGTGAGGCTACGCAATCTCGCAAGTCTGAAAGGACCCCTCTCCCTGCTTGCCTTTACAAGTTGCCTCTTATCTAACCATGGTCTAGACTGCTGCTCCTCCTCCTCCTCGTCCTATCTCAAGGACATTCTCACAGACCATGACACTCACTCATACACGTCGTGCCTAGTGGTAGTCCTCGACTTATGACCAATTAGTCAAAGTTACAACAGACCTACCCAGGGGTACTTACAACCCAGTTCCGAAGTTGTGAAGGCCAGCCCCTTCCCCGCATAGTCATGTGACCACGTTTTGGATGTTCGGCAAACGGCCCGTATTTACGGCCACTCACAGCATCCTGCGGGCATGTGACCGTATTTTACACTTTTGCCAAAATTGAGCAAAACCGGCCCATAGTGATCAATTGGTTCAGTAAATGTCCACCACATTTTAACAAACGCTGACCACATGTTGGGCTCTTGGTAACAGGCCTGCATTTACAGCCGTTTGCAGCGTCCTGTGGTCATGCGGCCCCATTTGAGGACAATTTTGCTGAAAACCAGCTTTACTGCAAATTAAGCGTAGACACGGTCTCCAGAACATTCGTTGCTTTATTAAACTGAGGTTTCGGATCTACAAGACCAGGATCCATCTCAGAGCCAATGCAAGACCTTTCACGCCCACACCCATAACTCCTTCCACCCCACTTCCTGCAAGTGGGATGTCTCTTAAATCCCCTTCCCCAGCTTTACTTCTGGTTTCCAGCAAAACTGGCCCGTACAGAAGAACAGCGTCACTTTGCGACTGCTGCATTTGCTTAATGGGTGCCACGGACTTGTGATGACTTGCTTTAACAACTGTCACGGCTTACGACTCCATCATGGTTGTAAGTTGAGGTCTAACTGTCTCTACCCATGGTTGAGTAGACCAGGGTCAAACTAGGTTGTGGGGGAAGACAATTATGTGGCATTGGGTAGATCATCTGGACAACAGAGTCTTCCAAGCAAGACCTGTGCAGCTCATTCTTTTCTCCTTCCTTTTCCACCGGTGTTCAATTGGCCCGATATGAATGCAATCTGCTGCGAAGCTTTCTGTCTCTGGTGGTAGCTGGTATCCAGACCTGGTCGAGTGATTTTCTTATTTTTCCACCCACCTCTGCCTCTACGGTTCCAACTCCGTTCATCTCTCTCTCTCTGTCCCCTGGACTTAATTTCTTACAACAGGTTTTTCTTTGCAGCGGGACTGGCAATCAAAGACCTTTGGAAAAGTTCCACCAAATATGCGGACCGAGAAATAGCGTGGACCTTTGCTCTTTGAATTTCTCTGGGAGAAAGAGAGCTCCTTCTGCCAAAGAGCAAGTCTTCTCCTCAACAGAGACTCTTCTCCTTTTTTTAAAAAAAAATCCTTTTCATCCCATTGCGGGGAAAAAAAAGAGCAGATTTTTTTTTTACAGTAGAGTATTTGAACAATTCTCTAGAGCGGAGCTGAAATGCTGTTAAGCTGCTGAGGTGCAACCAGAATCTCATTCTTGGAGCTGAACTGGCCAGAGTGTAATCTGAAATCCTCGTGATGAATTTGCAGGGCGTATGAGACAGGCAGATTGTTCTCCAAGTCTTCTTCTCCAAGGTAAGAGGAGGTGACTGAATCAATAGAGGACAGCAGCTGGTGAGCTGAAGTTCATAAAACGCCGAAGATTAATGTGTCTGCCCTCCTATATTACCTTCTTGGGAAGTAAACAAAACAGCCAAAACAAATGAGTCAAGGAACCTCCTAGTCCTGGATATTTATTGCCTTATTTGGTCCCAGCTTGGAGCAGAAAGTAAAAGAGAGACGTAATCTCTGCTGACAGCGCTCCAAAATTGGATTTGCGCACAAAAGGATTTGCATCTCTGTGGGATGGGATGCGCTTTCAGTTTTGGCCAGGTAACTTTGATCGTCGGCTGACATAAGTGTCACTGCAGCTTTTCACTCCTCGTTGCCAACAAGATTACAGGAGTCAGGCACCTTTTATTCGTGTGTAAAAGAGGCAGCGGGCAGAGTTTGGCCTTAACAACAATTCTCTGAAAACTTCATTGGGACGAATAATTTCTCGACTCCATTGCCTGCAGGCTACTAGCGACAGAAGAGAATACTTGTAGCTCAGGGTTGGACTGTGGGGTCGTGACATTCTCCGAGCTTGGTGGTTTTCTTGCGGATGTTTCCTGACTCAACCGGTAACGTCTTCAGGGCTAGCAACCAAGAGAAGAGGGTATTTGCAGCTCAGGGTTGAGCTGTGGAGTCCTAGATGTTCTCGGCACACGGTTTTTTTCTGCAAATGTTTCCCGACCAAACTAGGTAACATCATCAGTGCTGTTGTCAATCAAATAGTAAACAACACCTAATCAAAGAACCAAGAAGAAAACAACACTAACCGACCAACACTGAAAGGATAAGCCGCTTGTTCATGAACAAAGAGCAAACCCCACTCCCTTCCAGCGCTGATGATGTTCCCCACCTGGGTCATGAAACCCCTGCAAGGAAACACCCAAGCTCAGAGAGCACCAAGGACCCCACAGACCCCACTCCCTTCCAGCGCTGATGATGTTCCCCACCTGGGTCATG